>JAIKVE010000815.1:0-15945 GCA_024679115.1 Phytophthora pistaciae | reverse complement strand
GACAATGCCGGCTGGCGGGTCTCGGGCGGGGTGATGGCCGCCGAGGACTGCAAGATATAAGGTCAACACTCTATGCTCTGTCGTCACTGTGAATGCTCTTTTCTAACGTTGTGTTTTGTGCAGTGCTGTTTATAATGTAGTGATGAACAAGTGCAAGAAAATATACGAAGAGGTTTACCCAAATTATGCTGTTGTTGTGCCTGCATTCAGTGATATCGGTGGTATTGTCCCTTGATCAGCGAGCCTGGTGTGCGGCGGGTCGCTTTAACTTTGAGTTGGTTAGTGTATTTTGCTATGTATTGCAGTAGTAGATCAACCTTGCGCAGGCTTCAGTCGAATGAATGACGGAAGTGCTGGTGGTGTCGTCGGATCGACAATGACACCTTGGTCAACGCGTTCATGGAACTGGGCGATGAGCGCGTCGAGCTTACCGAGCTTCTGCATCTGACGAAGAGCCTTCAACGCCGAACCTGCTGCAACCGCGGAGGAGCCGTGCGACTTCAAGAAGGTGAGTGCGCTCTGCTGCGCATTATCACCAAGCTCCAGGACCTCGCTTTTGTATGCAGGCGACGAACTGTCAAGCGCGAAACCCTCAGGTAAGAAGAGCATCAGGTACCCTGCGATGTGCCTGTACTCGTACAACGCTGTCTTCCTCACAGAACGCGACGCATACACACGAGGCTCCGCTGTAAACCACTCGAACCAGACCGCCGACAACGACTGGGCTCCCTTCTTCTTCGCGCGTGTCGTCTTAGCCCCAAGAGGAGGCGGTTGCTCGGGGGCAGGGAACGTGGCGTCAGTGTTTGCTGGTTGAGTTGCGGCTGTGCTGGTAAGTGTTTTGAGGTGTGTTTCAACAGCTAATATGCGCTCGTCGAGTCGTTTGTTCTGCAGGATTAAGACACCGATCTGCTCGGACTGCCGCTTGATGAGATCAATCAACGCAGGCGACGTCTTCTCGCCACCACTAGCAGAAGCCTCGGATGCAGGAGGCGTCGCAAATGCCTGGCTAATTGTCACGCTCCATCCAGCAGCTCGGACTCACCGATAGCTCGTTCTGCTAGGAGCTCACGTATCTTCGTGATGAGCGGGCTGCTTGGGCAGATCACTAACATGTCGGGGTAATGCATGAACAGGGTAGCCGTAAGGATATCAGCGACGTCGTCGTCGAGGTTCAAGGCAGCGTCAGCAAACGCCATCGTGCTGGAAAAGAGAAGCTGTTGCAGCTTGCGAGCGCGGGTCAAGACTGGCGCGTCCAGAGCGGCTAGCGTTGGTAGCCGTGCACCGTCCTTGGGCTTCCAGCCACCCAGGACACGGGACACCTTTTGGTCGGCTTGGGTTGTACCAAGCATGTACCCGAACGCCTTGTTGACACGTCGAAATGAATGAGAGGTAAGATCTGGTGTCATGCGAATGCCTTGCAAATCGGCGAGCTTCTTGACTCTAACCAGCAGTCTGTTGACGTATGCTTGCGCACCAGGCACGGCCCGTTTTGTCGAAGGAGCTTCAGATTCCTCCATAGAAGGCTGATCATCATCAACTTCCAGTAGTTCAATCAGTGTAAGCTCCTGTACATCATCAATATCATCCGTGCTGCGCTTTTTGGCGATGAACTGAGGGAACATGCGCTGACTTGGTGCCTTCTGCATAACCAGCGCCACAGCCAGAGCTTGCAGAGGACATGTCAAGAAATTGGTCGGGTCCTTGAATAACGAGATGCCTTGTAGTAAAGCTGTTTTAACTCGATTAAATCGAAGAAATAAGGCTCCGCCTAGCACAAATGCATTCGGTGTTAGATTAATTCTGTGTAGATCGTATTAATTAATTAATTACCAGGCAAGATGGATAGTTGACTCTTCTCAACTGTTTCCGCGCCCGAGCTACGACCATAAAGGTACCACATCATCACGACTAGGGTCGCGTCGAGATATTCACTCTCCGTCGCAGCCGTTGAGTACAGTAGAGACACCATAGCTTTTAAGTCTTGTTTCG
This sequence comes from Phytophthora pistaciae, assembly GCA_024679115.1. Lineage (NCBI taxonomy): Eukaryota > Oomycota > Peronosporomycetes > Peronosporales > Peronosporaceae > Phytophthora > Phytophthora pistaciae. Next base: position 13,956 of record JAIKVE010000815.1, on the reverse strand, counting down.
AGCACGGTGGCGCTTTTTTTCTCGTCGCCAGTCTCCTCTCGGTTAGCGCAGTACTTACCCAGCCCGGATAGAATTTTTTGGAGCTGCGATTTAACTAACGCTCCCTGTAGTGGGTACTTATCTACCAGCCAATTCTTGACGTTGCCATAATATGTTAGACAAGTATTGGTTGCTCTTACCTTTTCGGCTGAGGTATTTAACGAATATGCATACTTGTCTAGTATAATACGCAATACCTTACCTGTCTGATCCCCGTCGATAAGCCTGTGGGTGGCTTCAAGTGTCATGCTCTCCGCGGCCAGGAACGTCGTGAACGAGTTGATCGCCATCGTCCTGGCCTTCTTGCTGTTGGCAGGAGCAAGCGATGCGATCGACATGCTAGCCTGCCTGCTCTTTTCACTCTGAACAAAAAAATATGTACCGACCACTCGGGTTGGAAACTGAAGGATATTTTTGGGATATGCATTTATATAGACATTTGTATGGCATTAAAATATTCTGACAAAATTCCAACCAAATATGGTTGGAACGGTTGGAAAAATGCCCTAGTTTAGAGGGGCTTCCGATTGACCAAAATTCATCGAACTTAAGGTATTCATTGGGTGAAACTCGTCGAGTACGAGCGGTTTGGGATTACAAAAAAGAGTAGCGGTTGGATCAGAGTGAATATTACTCCATACCGTCAAAATTCTGACTGTCCGACCAAGGTGTCCAACCTGTACCGGTACTGAAGTAAAACACTTTTAGTGATATATATTTCAGTTTAATGACATATCAACCGATCCCCTTCATTCATTCATCCAGCTTTGGAGCCGGACATACAGCGGGCAGTGGCAACACGGACGAGTGCTCGGGCGTGGAGAGGGCTCCCGGGCCGGCAGTACCAAGAGCAAGACGGGCGTCGGCGGCGAGGAGGACAGCTGCGTGGCCTCAGGCGAGGTGATGGCGCTCGAGGCCAGCAGTGGCAGCAGCTCGGGGGTGGTGCCGCGCGGGGCGGTGAAGTTGGAGAAGGTCGTGGTCTCGGGCGAGGTGATGGCGCTCGAGGCCAGCAGTGGAATGTTGAAAGTGGCCGTCCACGTTGTGGACAGCTGCTGTCAGTGTACGTACATGCTCACAGTTTCTCATCTACCTGGTTTCAACTGCTCTGCTGCTGTTTTCTGGCGTGCTGCGGTGCATATGAACTTACCCGCGACGGTGCCTCTTGGTGGAGGAGCAGCATTCGCTGCAGGCCGGTTCGAATCCGGCCATCGTCTTTACTTAATTGTGTTTTATATTGTTGTGCATTATGATGTAAGGTTTACAGGTTTGGTTGTAGTCGAACGAAGGTTGGAAGTGCGGCGGCAGGGGTTGGATCAACGATGGCACCATTGGTGACGCGCTCGTGGAACTCAGCGATCAGTGCATCGAGTTTGCCGGTCTTGTGTAGCTTGCGCAGAGCCTTCAACGCGGTGCCTGCAGCGAGAGCCGAGGATCCGTTTGCTTTCAAGAAAGCGAGAGCGTTCGCTTGCGCTTGCTGCCCCATGTTGAGCACCTCGTTCTTGAACGCAGAGGCGGCTACGTCTAGTGCGAAGCCATTCCGTAAGAACAGCATCATGTATCCTACGGCGTGTCTAAACCCGTACAGTGTTGTCTTTTTCACAGAGCGTGATGCGTATACACGAGGCTCGGCAGTGAACCACTCGTACCAGAGTGCCGACAACGACTGCGAGCCTTTCTTCTTCGGGCGCACGGACTTGGTGGCAGCTGGCTGCACGGTGGCAGGACTCCGTCCGCCTGACGTTGAAGCCCCTTCAAGCGCGTTTGGTGCTGCTGCGTCTGACTGTGCTCGAAGCTGCTCCTCCACTGCTAACAGTCGTTCATCAAGCCGTTTGTTCTGCAGAATGAGGACATCGATCTGCTCCGACTGGCGCTTAAACAGCGCTACTACAGCTGCGGACTGGGCGTCATTGGCATGCGACTCAACCTTGGGAGGCGGAGGGGTGAAGGCACGCCGGATTGTTTCGCTCCAAGCCAGCACCTCCGACTCTCCTATGGCCCGGGTTTCCATGGTTTCTCGCATCCGGAGAATGAAGTCGCTCTGGTCGGACAGGAGCAGCATGCCGGGGTAGTGCATCACGAGTGTCGCCATTAAGATATCAGCTACACCGTCATCAAGATTGAGCGTTGTGTCGTCAAACCCCAGCGTGTTCGAGAAGACTAGGGCCTGCAGTTTACCTGCGCGCTCACGGATGGGGTCGTCGAGTGAACACAGCGAAGGAAGCCGGGCACCTTCCTTCGGCTTCCATCCGCTCAGAACGCGGGCAACGTTTTGGTCGGATTGCGTGGTACCCAGCATGTACCCAAAGGCTTTGTTGACGCGGTCAAGTTGCCAGCCGCCCCGCTCGATAATCCAGTTCTCGGTCAGGCTTCCGTCGTTGGCGTGCATGGCAGCACCGCGCCGAAACGAGTGAGAGGTAAGTTCTGGGGTGGGTCTAACGGCTGTTGCTGCGGCAATATCTTTGACTCTGACTAACAACCGGTTCACATAGGCTTGCGCACCAGGGACTTTAGGCTTCCCCGACACCGGCTCGACTCCGACCAGCGCTGTCGGGTCATCATCAGCCTCAAGGAGCTCCACCAGGCTGGGCTCTTCAACTTCCTCCACGTTAGCGGCACTCCGTTCCGTATCCACGAACTGCGGGAACATGCGCTTGCACGGAGCCTTCTGCATTAAGAGTGCTGCAGCTATAGCGAATAAAGGGTATGTTAAAAAGTTTTTCGGGTCTTTGAACAGCGAAATGCCTTGTAGAAGAGCCGTTTTAACTCTCTTGAAGCGTAGGAAGAGTACGCCACCTAATAATGCATACTTTTTATCAGTATAAACATAAAACAATGGCAATGATTATTCTTTCAAGACTTACCAGGAAGAATTGAGAGCTGCTGTTTCTCTAGTTGTTCGGCATCAGAGCTACGCCCGTACAGATACCACATCGTGACGACAACGGCAGCGTCGAGGTAGATGGTATCCGCCGAATCCGACGTATACAGCAGTCGAACTATATTTTCTAGATCTTGTGTGGAGCCCGGTGGGGCCTTCTTTTCCAGCGCACCGTCCTCGCGGTTGCTGCAATACTTTCCAAGCCCGGACAGAATTTTTTGCAGCTGTGGTTTCACGATTGCTCCCTGTTGGATACTTATCCAGCAACCAGTTTTTCACGTTTCCGAAATACGCAAGACACGTATTTGTTGATAGAACTTTGTCTGTCGATCTAGCTAGGGAGTATGCATACTTATCTAACATGATTTTCAGCACCTTACCGGTCTTGTCAGCGTCAATAAGCTTATGGGCGGCGTCGGTTGTTACGTTCTCACATTCGAGGAACGTGTTGAAGGAGTTGAGAGCCGTCGTTCTCGACTTCTTGCTGTTAGCTGGAGCAAGGGAAGCGATCGACATCGCTTTGGCGCTGTTGGTGCTTCTCTACTAATGAAACACAAATACACCTGCCTTGGTTGGAAACTTCACAATATTTTTAGAATATGTGTTCATATGATAATTTGTATAGTATAATAAATATTCTGTAAAAATACCAACCAAATATGGTCGGATCGGTTGGAATGCTGGAGAATTTCTATAAGACCAATCATTGGATAAAAATATCGTAATCCGGAACTTTCATTGGTGGCCTTCGCAAGTAGGGGATGTCATGGACAAGCCTTGGTTGGAATATTTTGAGTATTATACCATACACAGATTTACATATTGTCCACCCACACTCTGTCATTCCGAATTGAGTCGCGCCCTCCTGCGCTAGTACTCGATTCAGGGAATCCGCTCGCGAAACCAGCCGAAACCATGGCACTGTAGGCGGGTCTCGGTCGGGGGAGGCGCAGCGCATGGCGAGAACACCAACCACGGTGAAGATAGCGTCAAGAGTGTACCACGGAGCTTCGACAGCGCGACCATGTCCCTCCCACCGCCACCTTTGGTTCTACGTCCACGCTGCGGTCCGACCGAGGAGGGGCATGATTTCTGAGATATGCGGGGCGGCGGTTCCGATGGCCGGGACCATAAAAATACGCTTAGTACAATGCCAAACCTACCCGCTTTGCGTGCGTCACTGCTCTGTATGTCCTTGCATTCGTTCAGGTATAGTGCGACGTGACGGAAGCTCGTAAATACCACTAAATAATTGAATGAACGTCGTAACAAAAAAACTGAACTCCGGGCCTTCAGCAATATTCAATCGCCGAAGTCTTCTCTAAAGCCACTCTATAAACAGACGAGTCACCATTTCTTCGTTGGCTGGACGTATTGTCTTTGAGCGTCTGGATGGCGATAAAAAGGAGACAACGCGTTCTTCGGAACTTTAGTAGCTTTACTCTGCTTCATATTTCGGAGCTGGGATGGGTGATTTTTGGGTATGTCTACGAATATCAGCACTGGTCGCAGACTTGAATGGAATAATCTCATCGCGCTCACAGTTGTACGCCTGTGTTGCATCCGATGACTCCTACCTCGGTTTTCCAGGTGGCAAGTGGGTGCTTGGAGCTACCAACTTCACATATGACCAATACTAGTTTGTGCACATGTGGCATGCTAAACAGCGGTGGTGTTTCGGGGGGAGGGAGTATTGGTTCGTCGGTATCCGACGACATCATGAACTGGCGAGTCTCGGGCAGAAAAGACAACACGATGTGGTACCCTCAGATGTAATAGCTCAGAACAAGCTATGATTCAAACTTGTATACGAGGTAACACTACCTATTGCAAATCGACAGGCTGTCTCCTCTGGTACAACAGCTCCAAGGTCTACACTCCACACTGCACACGAATCCTCAGCTCCATACTCCACACTGCACACAAACCCACTGCTCCACGATCCACACGAACCCACAGATACACAACCCACATTCCACACACTCCACAAGAAAATCCACAGCTCCACGTCCAAACTTCCGTCCGGTTGTGGCAACAAGGCAAAGCGGTATTGGACTCGGACGTTGTCGACGATCTGGTAGTTCACGTAGTCCGGGGATGTCCACCGACGAGTCTGATACTTGCTGCGGACGTCCACCTGCAAAACTTCTTTGATGGCGGCAACGAAAGTGTCGCGTGCACCGCGATAGTGCACGGACTTTTCGGACAGCATGTTCTTCTCACTCCACGGCCGAATCCACAGCCCCACCGCGCTACAGCTCACACTCCAGCCTTTAAAGTTGACCTTGACCGCGCTGCGCCACGGCCCGAACCATTACAGAAGCAGTTCAATTACCCCCTCCTCGCCGCTGATTGTGCTCCTTCGCTTCTAACCGCTTACATTTTAGTGTTCTTGGATGCGATGAGGAAGGGTGCGTTGCGTAAGGTAGGTTTTTTTGTTTGACGTTAAGGTTAGGGCAGTAGTGGGTTAAGCTTCTAGTCATTACGCTGTGGACCGAGGGGTAGCGCCCCACAGCGGACATTAGTTTTCCCGAGCGGGAAGCGCATACAACCCCCGAAGAGGTACGCCTCTCATGGCCCAGGTGGCTAGGGCACCCCGATACTAAGGGGAAATAGGTGTAGAGAATAGCTGGTTTACAGGAAGCCCTGTTCCACTAGGGTTTAGGGTTTAGGGTTTAGAAAGTAAGAGCAAGGAACTCGGCGGTACGAGAAATCCCCATATCCGCAGGCCCCAGATGGGTTAGGGGATGGACTAATTGGCCTATCAGAAACAAAAAATATATCTTGGAAAAGACACTTGCTTACGAATGCCTGACGGTAAAGGTGCACGCTATGCTTTTTATCGTCATATGCGGCACTCGATTCAGGGAACCGGTTCTTAAAGCAATAAATACACCAGAGAAACTTCACGCAACGTGCTCTACAATCACCTCAGCATGGTCGACACCATACGTTGACGCGCCCTTGAATGCGGACGTTACTTCGGAATGAGACGCCCCAGCAAAACTTGAAAGCAGGAGGGGTCGTGAAAGTATCATTAGTCGTACCGACCACCATCTTGCGCCAGTTTGGGCAGCTCAATTAGCGCAGCCACTTTGCGTGGGTAAGCCGCTTGTGAGGCGAGGCGGGTGAACGCCTTTTGCCGCCCAGGTGTACAGTGGCCCGGAAAGGATCTAGACCTTTCCCCTCGAAACAACCCTGGACGAGCACTTGGTGTCGTCCCGGGTGGCGTGTGCTCCTCGTGGAATCCCTTTGGGTGTCGTTTGTCTTCGAACGTGAGACTTGCACTTGGTGAGTTGTGGGAAACAGGGTAATATCGCTAGGATCAGGAAGCGGAGCCAACGCACACTTCAGAACGCAGCTTCCACAGCCTGGATCCAGAGAGATAACCTTAACAATACAGAGTTATACACAAATATACAATACACACAACCGTCACTTATTCTTTGGTTGGCCCTTGGACGGTGGGCCCTACACACCAGTCAACAAAGAGGGTAGATCCAGGACACTGGCAAGTCCAAGACCCTCAATCAATAGCGCACCACCCTCAATCAAGAGGGAAAATAGCCAAATCAATACAAAACACAGTCCTTCCTATCACTCAGTAGCCTATCAACAAATCACTAGGTGGTGACTACCTCAACCGCCCTAGGAGTATCTTAATATGAAATGACAGTGCTGTCCAGGACAAACACCTCAACTAGAATATGAAATAAAGCTTATCAACCCTGGCCGTGCGACAACTCAGGTACTCGCCTTAACTTGATCTGATACTTACTATGAGAGCTCCACACATGACCCTTACGCTGTTAGCCGAGGTGCCCTGAATGCAGGGGAAGAACCGAAGACACAAGGCTCCTTTGAGTCTGAACCAGCTCCGAATAGCCTGGCCCCCAACCGAAGACACTTGCGCTGTACAAGGGAAAACGAACTCTGTTTGGTCTTATCTTTGTAGGCTATCACTGATCGTAACATGCAGTCTGGGAAGTTTTATCTTGGTTTCAGTATGGGTTGTCCCCGGCTCGAGTCGAAAAGATCCAGTGGGGATCGGAAGCACAGCTGGGAGGGAGTTCAAGGTTCCATGTGCCGAACAGATCTTGAGCGGTCGGCTTGGTCGGTCGTTAATGTCTTGGATTTGTATGGTCGGATCTTGGGGCTTGGAGAGTCGTCCGTTCGGAATGCGTGTTGTCGATTCAGGATACATGGGCATCGGTCAGGCAGCTTGAGCATCAGCGAGCTTGGTCAGGGACCTCTTTGGCTGTCGGGCTTGGGCTGACTTGATTTTGGCTGGGGGCTTCAGGGCTGGCAGACTTCAGGGTCTTCGATCTTGGTCCAGGTTGGACACGCCTTGATCATCCTGATTCAGGGCGTCAAGTGCATATCCAGGCTGTTCCCATCACTTGGGTCCTGGATCCAGCTAGAACCAGGCCGTCAACGTGGGGCTCGGGCTAAAATCTGGAGCCGCATCGTGTCAACCGCCCCTCTAGTCCTGATCCTTCACCGAGGTCCATCACTTTCCGAGTTGACGGGTCATGACACGACCACGTTGGCAGCCTCAGGGGGAGTTTCGTCCCTGAATCTTCATCCGGTGAGTGATCGCAGCACGCATCGGCATCAGAGGCACAGTCGGCAGTGAGGTTCCACGATCCAGCCGCACTTCTCGCGCGTCGACGAGAACACCAACACTCTCGACGAGCTAGCCCGCAACCTTCGCGCAGCGCCCCTTCCGTTGAGGACGAACCATCAGGTACAGATCCAGAGACGGCAACGATGATGTAGGTACTGGACAGACCAGCGGTGATTCAGGCAAGGCCACGTCGACCGAAGCACCCGTATTCAGGACGATGCTCAGCACACCCGTAACGGGACACCTCTGGATCGGTCGGTCGCTCAGATCGGTCACAGTATTCCCCATGTAGCTGTGATCTTCTCGTTCCTGAAAGTCGCCGCTCGTCATCACCGCAGTCGTATATCTCCAGGTTCGCTCCACACAAGTCTGGTTCGACTTGGTTCAGGCCGGCTTCGCCGTACTCGCCATGAAAATGTATCATCGCTCCTGTTTCACACGCGCCCATCTCCATGTTCGTCGTTGTTTCAACATCAACACCGGTCGGCGCACATCCAGGCTCCTCTTCGCAGCATCATCGTGAACCGGCGTCCGGTCACATCATAATCAGGCAGTCTCAGCAGTTTCACGATTCGACGGTCTGTTCTCATTCGGACTGGCTGGATCCAGGGCTATTGGACATTCGGATGATCGTCTCCGGCTTGTATAGCCTGGAAACGAGCCCGCGCGCGTGCACCCTGATTGAATTCGTAAAGCAGAGCCCCGCAGTTCAGCTGAGTAACTGGCAACCATTCAGGGTCATCATAACCCTTCCACTTGACAAGGTACTCTCGCACGCGTTTCGACGTGCGGGTACGCTTCGTCCAGCGGAGATCCAGGATTTTATCGACTTCATACTCCTGGTTCTGGTTGTCTGCTTCCCAACTGTCCTCTGGTAACAGTGCGGCGTCAAAATCATCATCTTCTTCCACCTCAATCTCAGTGGTCGGCCGTTTCGGGAAAAGTGCTCGCGGTTTCAGACGGCTAACGTGCACCCATGGGTTCACGCGATAGCCAGTGTCCTCGATCTTGAGTTTGACTCGGAAATCATCCTGAATCTCTTCCACCCTGAACGGGCCGTGCCATAGGTGAGCCAGTTGAATCAAACCAGGTTGTACTCTCGGGATATAGAGCCAAACGGCATCTCCAACCTCGAATCCAGGCTTGATCCGGTCTGATAATTCACGCCATTCCCTGGTCTGCTCCTCCGCGCGGGCCCGTTTGGCTTTCTTCTGCAAGTCCTCTGCACACGCTTGGGCGTAGCTGTAGTCCCGCTGAAACTTTCGTCGCCACTCGTAAGCCGTACGTTCAGGGAGGCTGGATGGTTTAGGCCTTAGCATGGTAGACACTGTGCCCTGGGCGTCCCATCCATGGACCAGGTAGAACGGAGTGTCGAGCCTGGTTGCATCGAAAGAAGTATTCAGGGCAAACATCAGCCTTTCGGCATGTTCGTCCCAGTCACTCTGGTCGGCCTCGGCGACGTATGCCCGGATGCTCCTGACCACGGTCTGGACGGAGCGCTCTTGCTGGCCGTTAGCCTGGGGCCGGTAAGCCAGGGTGGCTCGCTGCTTGCTACCCAGGAGATCGGGGAACCGAGTGAAGACTTCACTCATGAATCTAGGATCCTGGTCGTGGCGTAGCATCGAACTTGCCCCGAACCTCCTGAATACCCGCTCCTCGTAAGCCTCGGCAACATCTTGGGCAGTCGTGGAGTCCATCGGCTTGCACATCACGTATCCGGAAAAGGCGTCCTGAAATAATAATAGAAACGTGTTGCCACGCTCTGATTTGGGCAGATGGGTCACAAAGTCCATCGAAACAACCTCGAAAGGTCGTCTAGGTTCAATGTTCCCGGGAGACGGGCCTGGGTTAGGCGGGCGCCCCTTGCCACTAGCACAATCTGTGCACTCTTTCACGAACGCCTCCACATCGGTATACATACCGTGCCAATAGAACTCAGAACGGAGCTTCTCGTGGGTCCGGGTAATACCCTGGTGACCGCCTTGGAAATCTTCGTGGGCGTAATGAAGCATGGCTGCCTTCAAAGATTCAGGCACAACGAGCCTAAGCTCATCATTCATATCCCTGGGTCGATCGCGGGTAGCCCGGCTCAGGCGGTAGAGAACGCCCCTGGCATCCAGGGCGGAAAGTTCAGCTTGCTTGGAGATTCGGCGTATCTGGGGGTGCGAGAACTCCTCCAGGTCACCATTCAGGAATTTCTTGATCTCAACAAGCTGGCCGTCCTGATCCTGGTGTGCCTTGATGCGCCTCCATCGCTCGGCCTGATATTCGAGTGGACCCATCGGAGCTCGGTCCTCGGATTCTTCGGCGGCTCTACTTCGGGTAATGGCAGCCATAACGCGAGCGGCCAGGGGCAGTGGTTCTGAATCCACACTCAAAGGGCTTTCTTCCCCCTGGATGCCTACCAACGCGGTCTGGCTCGGACTGTCCTGCTTGACTTCAATCTGGGCGGCTTCATCCAGGACCACAACCGTTTTCATGAGTTTCTCCTGGATCTTGGACACATGTTCCAGGTGAAGGAGCTCTTGGGTATCCTGAACCTGCCACGACTCGCCCAGCGCCAGTGTCTTGGACGTCAAGTAGTCAGCAGCCTGATTGAAATCACGTTTGACGTGGACCAACCTGATCGACTTGAACTTTTCCTTCAGAACTTCGTATTCGGCAAGTCTGCGTTGCAAATTGGGCTGGTTACAGTTGATCAGGCCTTGGGCTTGCTGGATCACGATCCTGGAATCGCCCACGACAACGAGGTCCTGAATCCCACATTCAGAAGCCAGCTCCAGACCCTTCAACAGGCCATGGTATTCAGCATCATTCACAGTGACGTCATCCAGGATGAAACCGTGTGCGGTCAGGACATGCCAGTCAGGGAGCTCCCAGATGATGCACCCGCAGCTTCCTCGGCGCGTAGACGTTTTCGCAGCGCCGTCGAAACTAAGGACGTACCCTTGGTAGTCTGAATCCAGCATCTCCACACTGATCACGGGTGGCGCTTTGATGCGCCCCTTGGCCGGAATCAGGCTTTCGGCAATCTGGTCAAGGTATTCACGAGGCGTAATTCCCGCTCCCATTATAGCAGCAAGTCCATCCTCATCTTTCTGCACCTTCCTGATTTCCAGGTTCCACTGGGATAGGATGACTCCCCAGCGCACACATCTACCGTCGGCCGACTTGGATTTGAGCAACCAATTCAGGACAGAATGCCTCGAGTAAATCACAATCTTGGCACCCTGAACGATAGTCTTGAACACCTCCAGAACGCGCAGGACCGCAACTACCTCTTTCTCCGCAATGTGGTAGCGTAACTCAGCGTCGTTAAGGACTCGCCCCGTGTAACGGACAGGCTGGATCACCCCGTCATATTCCTGTCCAAGGACAGCGCAAGCTGCCCACTGGTTGGCGTGGGGGATGATCACGAATGGCTTCGTCCGGTCCGGGTGCCTGAGCAGCGGAGTCGACACTATCTTGCGTTTCAGAATCTCGAAAGCCTCCTTTGCCTGGCCGAGGTCTCGTCCAGCCCGTATCTGCTCGTCTGTCAACTCGTACAGGACAGCTGCCACCACCGGAAAATCTTCGATGAACTTGTGGTAATAATTCAAGCTGCCCAAAAACGATTGGACTCCTTTCAGGGTCGACGGGAAAGGTAAATCCTGAACACCTTCGCAATCTTCGGCGTAGCCCGGATCCCTTCTGCGCTGATCTCATGGGAGAGATATGGGATAGACAGCTTCCCAAACTCACTTTTAGGCAAACTAACCGAAATGTTCCAGTAGCGTAGCCTGAAAAGCAGCGCATTCAGGTCCTGGCAAAGCTGATCCCAGGTGGCCGCCCCATGAGCAATGTCATCGATATAGGAACTTCGACCTAGCACTGGCTCCATCTGGGGTGGTGTGGGTATGTTCCGTTTGAACACTGTCATGACATCGGTCAGGGCAGGCACCTTCCGTTCAGCCTGAATCCAGTCCGGCTCGCCTTGATCAGAGGGATTCAGCTTCAGAAACTCCAAGACATCCGGATCCACCTCAGCTTCCTCCTCGGGCGGCAATCGCACAAATCCCCAGATACAGTTATTCAGCATGGCTTGATAGATGAGCGGAGCATTTTTCAGGCCGAAGGGCATGCGTACCCACTGGTAGTGCCCAAGCGGACATACAAACGCGGAAATCAACTTGGCTCGCTCAGTCATCGTGATGGCCCAAAACCCGCTCGCCATATCCAGACTCATGAACCACATTGCGCTCTCAAACCCGATCAAAAGGTCATCAATCAGGGGCAGCGGGTAATTTGAGAGCTGAATGAAACTGTTAACGACCCGGTAGTCGATGCACATTCGGATGTCGACTCCATTCTTCTTCAAGACGATGACAATCGGGGAGGCCCAGGGTGACTTAGAAGTCTCAATTAACCCGGTTTCCAGGAGCTTCTTGAGCAGCTCGTACACCTTGGTAAACAGGCGCGGGCAATTGACCGTGGACGTTGGGCGACAGGTTTTGCGTCGCCTACGTCCAAGTCACACACAATGCCCCGGGCGGGTGCCGGAGCTGCGCTCCCATCACCCAGGAAGATCGTACGATGCACTTTCAGGATGCCACGCAATTGCTCTTCCTCGATCTTGGTCGTCCGTCCTGGTTCCCCAACGTCAGTCTTCTCGATGTCGCACTCTGGACTGAGATCCCTCAATTCGGGAATCAGGGCCAATTCGTCACGCAGTTGGGAAAGCAGGTCGCTGCCCTCGTGGATGTAGACTGCTGGCTCGTAATCCAGTTCTTCTGCATTCAACCGCATACAACGGGCGTACGCCTGCTCCAGTTGCTCGACCGGGGTACCGGACATGGCCGGGGCCAGAAACTCCAACTCATCTTCGTCATCGAATTCTACCTCCATGCGGGTGTCATCCTCGACCCCATCCTGGGCCCCATCCCGAACTTCCTCCTGGGTCACTTCTTGAACTTCAGCACGAATTGTCGTATCCTCCATGGCAGAGGGCTCGACATCCGGCTCGGGTGCCTCTGATGAGCCACCACGATCGTTCTCCGGGCAGTCCGTCACATCTTCCAGGGTATCCGACACGTCATCCGCGGTTTCCCGTGCACTGATGTCCTGAATCCACTCCTCATCGGTCTGAGCGCACACATCTTGGGTCGTAGTCGTCTGAGTAGCGACATGGCACGTGATCCTAGGCGGCCGCCCCTGGGGAAGCGGTGGTTGTTGCAGGCGAACTAGCTTCTCTTCCTTCCTGTCCGGTCCGGTCTTGATCCTGAGCCCGGATGGCCACTTATAAACCTGTTTCGGCACAGGCGGCGGGGCCCGTGCCTTGGCCAGTTCGTCGAGCCGATCAGCCTCGGCAACTTCCTGCGGAGTCAGGGCGCACTCCTGCATCAACTTCTGCCACTCCTTGTAGTCGCCCCGTCCAGGTCGGACGAAACGTCCGTAAGCCGGATAGTGTCCGTAAGCCACGATCCTGGCTACCGGTGTCCGAGAGTCAATCCAAATCATCTGCGACGAAATGTTCATCACCTTAATCGCCACCGGCCAGGACCGGGAGGCGTAGATAACTTGCGTCACCCAACGGTCTCCCCGGCCAGCCCAAACCACATCGCGTTCAGGATGTGCTCGACCATATTCAATCCGAACAATTGCGTGCTCTCCTGGTTGGAGGTAGAGCGCCCTCCTGGGAACCACAAGCAAGTCCAATTCTGGGCGTCGCCTCAGCGGTCCACCCCGCATCACGATAGTTTCCTCATCAGGGAGTTGAACCAGGGCTTCTCTCACGCAGATCCTGACTCCAGCGGAATACATGAAGTTCATGCCCAACAGCACATCCAAACCTTCTCCAATGTTTGCGACCCACACATCCAGGACATACACCACTCGGAGGCCGAGGGTGAGCTTGATTCGAGCCCGGGCAGAAATATAAGTCGGGACGCCTCCTAGACCAGACACCTTGATCTGTCTGTGCATCTGCAGGTTCAGCTTGAGTCTACGCGCTAGATCCAGGCTGACCATGCAAACCGACGCACCAGTGTCCAAGAGGATACTTGTCCGGAAATCATTCACTGCACCGTACACCATCGCCACATCATGACTATTCTCGTCCGCTTCATGATCTTCCCACCATCCGTATCGTTCACCAAAATTCAGCCTGAATTCGACTGGCCCATCCGGGGTCCCCCCATTCAGGGCTTCTCCGATCCGATCTTCTCCATGCAGGGTTCGCGGTTCAGGTTGGTTTGGTTCAGGTCGATTTGGTTCAGGGTCAGCGGGTCCATCTTGATCATAGAAGTCATGCATTGTTGGTTATCTCGTTTCTTCATTCTCAATTCAGGGCCGACATACACTAAGACACACAATTGTGGTGGAGTGGATCCGCTGGAATTAGCAGGGATCCCACACTCACACACTGCGCCCAGAC
>JAIKVE010000814.1:0-15950 GCA_024679115.1 Phytophthora pistaciae | reverse complement strand
AGCATGTCATCGCAAGCTCCGCCCTTGTATCCAGGGGCGAGAGCGAGCTTGCGCTGAGCGTTCATGGCGCTGACCCCTGGGCACTTTGTCGACTTGGGCGGTGACGCGCACTCTCCTGCGGACACCTTGGTGATGTTCGTTTCGGGGTGGTTGCAGCTCGCGAGTCCGAGGTTGCACTCGTTGGTGTACGTCACACGGTCCGAACCGCACACTGGATCATAGTTGTCATCGCAAAGCATGTCATCACAAGCCCCACCCTCGTGTCCGGGGGCGAGAGCAAGCTTGCGCTGAGCATCCATGGCAGAGGCATTGGTGATGGCGAATGCCGCGAGGACTAGAATGATAGCAAACTTCATTGCGAGTATGGCTGGGGAGCGTGGTGGGGAGTGCAGGGCTCGATGCGAATTGGAGAATGAATCACTGTCGAATAATGCCAAGCGAAGATGGCTCCGTGATACTACTCAAGTCCGGATATCTTTGCAAATCGAGAAAAGATTAAAAGCTATGGTAGTGTAAAAGGGATGACGACCGTGTATGATAGAAAAACGGATGGGAACCTTGTGCAAATCAATCAAAGGATGCATGCCTTGTGTGCGTCCATTACAGGCAAGCTGCGCTCACTGATGCGAAGGCTTTGAATGGCATTTTGCTTGCCCCTTGTGTAAGACTTCATTGTGACCCGCAGGGGTTCCACCGAACCCATTTATCACGGTGGTGACGCCTTCAATAAAATCCACGTTAAAAACACAAATCACGGTGGTGACGCCTTCAATATAATCCACGTTAAAAACACTAACTTAAGCAAGTAATTCCTCTTCATAAAAAAACTGGGGCGCGCTTCGCGTGCGGGTCTCTAAGCGGAGGTAAACGCACCGAACAGTTTTGCGTTTTTTGCTACTATATGTATAACGGTTAGGACGCGCCGCGCCTCAGCGGATACAGTATCTGCAGTTTGCACTTGTTACTGTTATTACCATTATCACCACTATTTTTGTGAGTACTATACATGAAACGCTTCATATTACGCAAATATATTTTTATTTTCATACTATTATAAGTGATGTTGATAACATCCTGTTGCTATTGGTATTGATTGCAACTGTCGCCACCACTGCCATGCTACAGCAACTGCGGCTGCAACTGTCACTGCTACTGCCACTGCTTCAGCCATTGTCACTGACACTGTCACTATTGCTGCTACTGCTACTGCTACTGCTACTCCTACCACATCACTACTTCTATTGCTATACTACTCATATTCCACTATTGCTAAAGATATTGCTACTTGTGGCGCGCGTTACTACTGGCCACTGCCACTTACTGCTTACCCCTACTGCAACTACAGCTGCTGGAGCAGCTGTACTACAGCTACTACAACTACTACATGTATTTCACTACTGTTAATGATATCATAGTAATGTTGCCATTGCTATTGCTTGTTCATATCTGCTGCTATCGCTACTGCGACTGTTTATTATCTGCTGCCACTACCGCTACCGTTTGTTCATATCTGCTGCTATCGCTACTGCGACTGTTTATTATCTGCTGCCACTACCGCTACCGTTGTTATTTACGCTACAACTACGATTTCAGCATTGATAATGGCATCGTAAGGATATTTCCTCTGCCTTCTTCTTCTTGCCGGAGAAAGACTGCCAAAATCTACTTCAAGCTACTTGACTTGCTGCATAATATCAGGGGGCATCTCATGGCTTGCTCAAACTAAATTTACAAGGAGATGCTGTCTGGATATCCTCGCCCACCGTGGTGAAGACGACGCAATCCAAACATTACCGATTATTTTAACTTCTTATCGTCCTCTAAACCCTTGTAAATCACTCTCCTCTTTTCCAAATAGTGTGTGACTTGTATTGCTGCGTAAGTAATATTAATATGAAGTATTTCTTATTCGGTATATTGCTATTGGAATTGTTCGCCTGCGTCACGATCACTGCCCGCTACCACTGCAACTGCCCTACTGTCAATGCCACCGCTACTGCCCCACCGCTATTAATTACTGACTTTGATACTGATATTGTTATCGCTATTTCTGTTATTATTTTTTTCTGCTCGCCCCACGATCAGGAAGAAAAACTGTCAAGGTCTACTCCATGGTGCGTGAGGTGTTGCACCCAGTCTGATATCATCCAACGAGACTTTTTCGCGAACCGCACCTAGTAAAATACCTCTATTTACGAACTACATCTGCAGTTTACACGTCACCGTTTCGCGAACCGCACCTAGTAAAATACCTCTATTTACGAACTACATCTGCAGTTTACACGTCACCGCAGTTATGAAGCACGCGGTGCAAATTAGCTTGAAGGCGCTAATTTCGCTGCGTTATGCGTTCATATTGCTCTACTTAGGTTCTTGCTGCAGCAAACATTCACGCCCATCTAATCGGGCACTTTAAAGTGCGCCACCATGGACTTGTCCGTCTAATCAATGTCTCTACTGGTACTTACTGCAGCTCAATATGATGCGACGTCCAGAAAACACTACATACTACTGTGGTGCGACGTCCAGACACTGTATACACTACTGTCGCCGTGCGCACCTCGTTTAGGATTCCGCAGGCTGCTAGGGCCCCAACGTCGCACAGTACCGAAGGAAGTGCGCACAGTATGCATCGTAATGGAATTAAACCGCGCAATTTGTTTTGGATTAAGTTTTATTCCAATTCCGCAAAACCCGTTAAAAGCATCGATCCGGACGCTGCGCTGCTTTATACCGGTAATACCATGAGATTTTGGATACTCTAGTTCATATTAAAATGTACCGAATGTATTAAACTGATGGTCTGACAAGAAATGACGCTGGCTCTAAGCTATCCGCTTAGAGAACACACGGTAGTCCAAACTATTTAGGACTACTACTGCAATGGTGTAGATTTTAATCCGCACCCTTGCAAATCCACCATTTGCTGTGAAGCAAGTTGCTTCAACCTAAGCCTTGTTACTGTAGAGCCGTTTTTGTAAATTCGACGTCCAATACGGGGGGCGGATTAGTTTTGTTGCTTTTGCTTTCAGGAACTCATACGTTGTGAACACCGTCACTGATCGTGCGTACTTAATAGCACTGCACTTCACGGACCATACAGATTTCCCTACATGGCCAGGAGGTACGACATTGAGCAAATCGTTGGATGGTTGTTGTGGGTCGAAACACTCACATTCTACCAGCACTGTACGGCAAAGCAAGTATTTTATAAATGCACGGCACAACATCATAAATCGGCACGATGGTACTGTGTGTGGGTCTCTTTGGCAGGCCTCGAAAAATCAATTAGTCGAAAAATTAATTGGCATTTTTATCATGGAATTATTTATTTTAACGTTACGGACTTGAACATCAATTATTTCGGTGAATAATTCGTAATAGTGCCTTACTGGTGTAGCAGGATAAGCAACATAAAACCAATATACTCCTGTATTCGTCTTTTCAGTATGATTAGAGGCTCAGTCGATCTTGAATGCGACTTGAATTCATAATATATAACCGGCATAAATTTCTACAACATCTTAAATAAACATGTAAGATCTTGAGGGTTTAGTTACGATTCGCATGGAAATTATTGAGTGCATTATTGACTCAGTGTTATCGAGATGTAGCAATTATGTACATAATTTTCTTTAATAAAACCGTCTCTGCATTATTTATTATAATGCTTACTGCGCTACTCCCTAATAATGCCATAATCGGGAGGCCTGGTCTTTGCTTGTCGTTTGCGTATTAGTAATATCTGGCCACGACTAATAGTCACGTGCTCGATGTTTTTCGTTGTTGTAATGTAGGAGTGGATTGTTTAGGATGCCTTGAATATCTTCCTGCATCCGTCACACACATCGGCTACAGTAGACAGATGAGACTTGCTATGTTTAGTCACGTTGAAATAAACAAAAAGAAACCTCAATCGGTCCCATCCCGTTAAATGGGTGCACATTTTAAACTAGTCATTTTTTTTTTTTTAATTTTAGACTAGTCACTTTCGACACTCGCACATACCGCCAAAAGCTCGAGAACTAAGGGAAATATTTTCAGCAGAATTATCGACAAGGCAGAGAGCGGCATTCGGAAGGCATCTTCATGTCGTTTTGGGGCAGCACGAGGAGAACAGCTCGTTGCTGTTCATGTATGGACCTACGCTATTTTATGATATTATTATTTATCCCCGCTGGTCATACAGCTGCAAGTAATCAGCTTTTCGTCACGCTAGGTAGTCACGTTGCACTATTAAGAAACTGTCTCTGACCTTTGCTTGTTATCCAATGTTTAACTGGCCTTTCCGAGATTCATCCTGGTTAAAAAGACAATGTTGTGAGCCCCAGATAATCTGTATTTATTGACGCCTTTAGTGCAGCTCTAGAGCTAGACCTAGGACGGCAATATTACCCGTTACCCGTCAAAGAGACAAGAGAACTCTCGATGTGCTTGTAGTTGTCGCTGCTGGCACTCTGCTGATGTACGACGCCGCTCTCATCAGTCACGAAAGTGGTTAGACTAGCAAATTGCATGGGACCTAAGATGTTGCATATGGGGGTGCCTGAGCACTACCCTACACGAACATAACAACAAGTGGTCGGATCAAGCGGAAACTTGGTCATCCACTTACGCTCAACGCAACAACTATGTGAGGGCAGTTTTATGCGGCTCCTCCACTCGGTGGAGGCTCTTAGCTAGCTCTTCATGCCTGCACCCCCATATGCAACATTTTAGGTCCCATGCAATTTGCCAGTCTAACCACTTTGCTTGGAACGGGTGATGGGCAGATTTGCAAGTCTTGGGAAAACGCCTTTTACATGCAATTCGCCTATTGGTGTAGCCTAAAATTAAAAATTGTGTGTCGAACACAGCACGGAATTAGAGCTAGCCAGGGACGGGACATTTTCACTTTGATTGGGAGACTTGGCCGGGAAATGGTGTACAGTAGCCGTACTGCAAACCAACAGCACTCGAACATATCGCCAAAAGCTCGAGAACTACGAAAACATTTTCAGCAAAATTATCGATAAGGCAGTTCGGGAAGCATTCTCATGTCGTTTAGGGCAGCACGCTGGGAACAGCTCGCTGTTGTATTAATACATGTATGGAACTACACGGTTTTACGGTTATATTACTCATCGCCACCAATCATACAGCTGTACGTCATCAGTTTTCCGTCACGCTAGCTGTCGTTGGGAGCACCACGTGGTCGGGATAACCTGACTACCGGATAGTCAAAACGCGACCGATGCTGGAGCACGCTCATCGATCGATGTTTAAGCTTCGTAGTCGTGGGGCTAGCCTATGTGGTTATGTTCAAAGTAGATAAGGAGAGCACAAGGCGTATGTCGTTCATATTTTCGTCGACCGCAGCATTTTGGTGTGCAGCAGCTGCCCACGTTTCCTAGCTTCCGTTCGGGAACGCGTAACAACCACGCGCGTCAAAGTCACCCCAGTGCAGGGAAGCATTCTACCAGCCAGTTGGGCGATAAAAGCTCTGCCCTATCACGGAAACTGACAACACATCTCTTCGTCGCTGTTATCGTTCCTGTCTGTCGCTCCAAGCTTGAGTGCTCTTTCCTTACTGCCTCAATAGCAATGACATTTACGAATCGTCTGCATGGGTCCACGGTGAAATGTGGTACAGTAGCGATCAGAAGAAAGGAAACAAAACCACAACTCTACCCGGTAAACCTAGAAGGCAGCATCTACTCTAATCGATTGACGAGCGCGTCGTAGCGAGCATCGAGAAGCACAACGCAAGGGTTTGAAGGCAGACCTTTCTATCCATGAATAGATTTTAGCATACAGTCGTCGCGCATTTGAGCTTAAGTTCAAGCAAAAGCAGCTTAGTGCGAATAAGCCCAAAAATAAGTAATTCAGAGTAAGTATCAGCCAAAATGGACGAATTGAAAGTATGATGACAATCGGATACAGCTTAAGTAATTCCAGCAAGCTCAACGCAATAGGTGGTCGTTGTAGCCAGCAAGATACGTCCCAGCGTTCCCTATTGCAATCTAGTTTACAATTCTTACGCTTCTCGTGCGCAGAAGCGCTGAACATCGTGCACGCAGTGTCTGCGGTGCATATTGGCACCGTCTCCCCTTCAGCTCGCTCAGGTGCAGATAAAGGTCTCCTCGGGAGGCTGTTTACTTGAGCGTCGAGGGGAAAATGGTCTTTGAGAGATCAGTTAAAAAAAAACTCACCTGGCAAAGCATTTTCTAGAATGACTGACCACCACCTCCAGCGAGATTAGCATTGCTCGCTAAAGCATTTTTCTCGGTGCATTCAGGCATTGGGGGTTAAAGTGTTTTCACTGTGTTAATGCGCCACAGGCATTACGCTTTGGTTGAGAGCAACGTGCCGAATGGCAGCTCTAGGGATGATGGGAGGGTTGAATTATCCACTTGTTCACTTCGTTGCTCCGTGGTTTAATTTAGTTGAGCCGCTTCGTTACCACACACCCTCGTCTCTTCTCGATCCGGCCGCGTGTATGTTATCTTGATGATAACGGACGTCTTTTGGCACCTTCGTTTCCGACGGCGTAGACGATACCCGAGCATTTCTGCATTTGCTCCTACTTTTTTTCATTTCATTTTGTCGTAGCCAGTTCGTAGCTAGCTTTCGAGAAGTCCTGTTGGCAACGTAGTTGTCATCAGCTAAACGTTAACTCGGCCATAGCTTTGTCTTTTCGGTTTAATTTAACAAGTGCAACGCACAGCAGGCTCGTTCAAGTAGATGTCGAATTGCGGCTCTTTGTGAAAAATCTTACTCTAGGTGCTGGCGAATTGTGTGCTCGTTCAAGTAGATGTCGAATTGCGGCTCTTTGTGAAAAATCTTACTCTAGGTGCTGGCGAATTGTGACGAGTGCGAGGTTCGGGTCGGGCTGCGGGTCGCTCACGACGAGGCCCGTGGGCTACGAGGACCGGAAGATCGCCACGGACGGCTGGGAGACGGCCAAGACGAAGATCGCATGCTGGAGGGTCGCCACGAGCACGTGGGTGACGGCCCGAAGGGTCGTAGAAGCAGCTGATTGGGCGGAGGCGAGCGAAGGAGAAGCTCAGTTGAAGATTGGACCTCTCGGGCGCAAGCACGAGTGGTTGGCGTTGAAGACTTGCGGGCTGGAGCGCACGCAGACACGAGGGACGGTGCCAAACGGAGCGTTGACGGCTCTGTGTGGCGGGACACGAAGGCCTTTCGGGGCAACTTACGAACGAGACGACCACAGGCCATCGGCGGCAGGGGGCACCTATTCGGAGACAGGGGCTGGGCCGGTGTTGCGTTGGTCGACGAGTTCCAGCAGAGGGGAGGACACGGAGGACAGAGGACACAGACGAACAGAGGATCGAAGTTGAAGCACGAAGTTGAAGGAATAAATAGGACGCGAGTCCGGCTACTTACGTGGCCTGTACCATCTGGCGGCTGACGGGCTTGAGGGTAAGATAAGCTACACCACGAGTAACCCTTTAAAACCAATGCAGACAAGAGTACCAATCGGTGACGATGTAAGGTTTATGAGCAAGTACGTTCGGCGAACCGAGCTAGCGTACACGGTTGGGTTGCACCATTCTCCACTGCTGTTGCCACCTCCAACAAATATCAATACCCGTGTGCACTTGCTAAGCTCTGAAAACAGCAAAGACACTCCGAACAGACTAATAAGATCGTACGGGTTTCCAGTTGTAGAAACTACCTGGAGTGGTTTCGATACGGACGGCTTCGAAGAAAGGGACCCTGGCAAATGGAGTGGGTACCGGGGCTGACGCAATTGAACCGATTCACATTGAAGTTGGTTTGCAAAGCCAGGTACTTCAGTAGATACAGATTCATCCAAACATACCTACCTTTTATCTTATTCTACCGGATCATGGGCCTGCCAGTACGCAATTGTCTCTAAGCGCGCCTTGAAGGCCATCGCTGTCTTGACGTCGGTCATGTTTTGAGCTTGTAGGATATCCTTGAACATCTTGACACAGTCGCGCATTGTAGCATCCCGATATGGGTCCCATCCAATAGTCACATCGTTCCTCAAGATACCAATAGCGTCCATCAGTTTCTTACTCTCCCTGCCCAATATGGGCTTGCCCTGGAATTGCTTCACTTCTTCATAAAGTTGTGTGGCGCGGTATTGAATCTTAGCCAGGCGTTCCTTGGAGTTAGGCGAGTATGAAATCGCTTCCAACATGTTCTCCAATAGTCTAAAGTCGAAAGTAAATGGGCTGAGTTAGTCGACTTCTACGTAGTAGAGCAAAACCTTGCATAGGAATCGCGTACGCACCTTACAACGCGATCTCTCGTTGATACTTTTGCTATCCGAGTCGAAAATTTCAGCATTGTGTTCACGACCACGCGATGTAAAGCTACACAGAGGGGCTTGTGTAGGTCCTCACTTAGCCATCGAGACATTGTACCGACCACCTTGATCATTCGATTTCCGAGCGTATCATTTGGATCATCAGCAGTTTCCCTTTTGAATGCAACGAGCAAACGTAGCAGCCGCCCGAGTCGCGTTTCACCATTATTTGGGCGTCCAATCACGTTCGATACTGCATCTGTCCGTTTGGCCTCTCGGATGGAGGCCTCACGGGTGGCCTTGGCAGTGTTGCACATTACGAGTCCAACAAGGCGCTTGATCGAAGTAGATAGCGCCCCCTTAGAGCATCTCCACCGGTAGCGAGTAAAACTAAAATTTGTTCTTTTTATGAAAGGATTTAGCGCTAAGTTTAGTTTTGTGTACTCCACCGGTTTGAGTAAATTACGCGAGATTTGCTCAAAAATTTAAGCGGACCGCCGATTTGAGCAAATTTGCTCACGGAGAGCACGTTGCGTAAATCCATGAGCAAATCGCAGCCAGCCTCTTTTGCTCTCCTGGTACACAAAACCCAACTCGAGCTGGTGTTACTGTCGCCTCCCACGCCTATCAGTCTCGTCCAGGTGACAATGGCCCCTTCGCCCACACCCCCAGCTTCCGTTGATGTCGCCGCTGCCACGCCTGCCTTCTCAGACACTCCATCCTCCACTGCGGCCTCGCCAGACACGTCCCCATCTCAAGACGATGGGAGTAGAGAGTCGCTACTAGCGACTCTGTGTCACCGCAGGACGTCGTCGAAGAGATGGAAGTCTGAGTGTCCTCATGGCTGGCGAGATAGGAATGAGGGAAATGAGCTTTAGTTTTACTCAATTGTATGGCTAGACACCGGTGCAGCACTGCTCCGGCTTTCACACTGTTGTGGTGTCGACAGCTCGAGTTTTGCGTATTTTGCTTTTGGTTTTACGCTTTGCCGGTGGAGATGCTCTTAAGCCTAAATCGATGAAACACACGCCTCGACTTAATAAACCACACCGGATGCTCGACAAATGGAGGAGTAAAAACTCACCGCTTGAGCTCGGACCTTTGTACTGAACTAGGAAGCCGATCCGCGTACGCCTCCACCGCATCAGCGTAATCTCCATACAATCCAGCATACTGCGCTTCATATTCTCTTTTGCGTGTCCCCCACCCGACTATATCTTCAACGTACAAGCCACTTCGGACTGCTGCGAACCATCCACATCCGCCTCCATCGACTCCTTCAACGCAGCCAGCACCTCTAGGATAATGAACGACCGAGACATCGGCGACAATTTGTCCATCGCTTCCGCAATTGTTTTCCAGTACGAGGCCGACTTCTTCAACAGCTGCATAATGGCACTATTGTCTGGTTCGGGCTTCTGCGCATCGACCGCAAGCACCGGGTCCCGTTTTGTTTCGGTCTCCGGCGCGCACAACTCCTTCTTGCTCATCAGTGCTTTCCAAGCTGCTTCACTGCCTTCAACCTCGTCAGAATCTTCACCACTCTCCGACTCGGAAGAGGAACTCGACGCGGAGCCAGACGCTGCTGCCACTGTTCGTTCCACCTCGAGACTCCTCTTTCTTTTGGACTTGTCCGCTCTTGTACCCATTTCTTCCTCCGCGATCCCGGAGTCTGAACCAACAGCAGCTTTCAACGACCCCATCTTGCCGGGTTCACCATTGCTAGGCCTCGGTGTTGTTTCTATCTCTTCATGCACCCGCTTCCGCTTCCTGTCCAGCTTCGTCACCTACATCCCAGCTGCGAGCTTCTCCAGTTGATGCTGCAATTGTTGCTGCAGCTCCATCGCATTGTCTGCTGATGCCCTCAAGCTGTCGCTGCGACCACCAGTTGACGGGTCGTGGCTCTGCTGCTGCTGCAGCTTCGAGACGGCATTGCGCACCTCCTCCAGCTTCGTGAAGGCTGCCAGCACGCCGTCCAACGCCTGGGAGACACACAAGAATTCATCGCGTAATACGGCGTTGTAGCTCTCGTGCAGCTGCGGCGTCGGCACGTGCGCCAGGACGCGCTCGTACAAAGCCTCCATCACGAAGATGGTGGTTTTAACCAAAACTTCCTAAAAATGGGACCTAGATCACCTTTTTTGTTGTACACCCTACAGTGATGTAATACTCGTACCCTATAGAGGTATAAGCGTGGACACAATACAGTATGCATCTTCTACTCGTATTTGTGTGGATGCATGTTCAACTTCAGGCGTCGCGTTTACCCTTTCGCTATCTACTAACAAGTTACTGTACAAATGCACTCAAGACACGAATGTTCACGATTCAGCCCATGGAGGAGTCCCAGCAAATAGTCCTCGTATTGTCCTCAATATTTCTGAACATTCAGTCGTTGAGTGCATCTGTAGAGTAGCTTGTTAGTAGATTTACGGTATGATACGACAGTAGTGACGCGAAGCCTAAACTTGAGGATGCATCCACACAAATAGAAGATACACGTATACATGCACCGATAGTCACTGGGGTTACTGTGTCTTACGCACCTGTACCGTACACAATCCGATGGATTCGATGGGATCGGAAGCCCATCGCCTATCGCGCATGCAATCCTATGCGCGATTTTACACTCGTAGCATGTGTGACTGAGCCTTACAGCATGTGTAATTGAGGCACGGTAATATTGTATCTTGTCCTGCAGTCGTAACGTTAGGAGTTATCAGAATGGCTCACAAAAGATGTACATGTATTTACATGTATTAATGCATGTAATGATACTCCAGAGGTATCGCGTATTATACATGTACCGTAGCAACAATTCCTACCTAACATGTACTGTAAGTAGGCCCGTGTTATGTGGTTAAACCTCTTATGCAAGTTAAAATTAAAGTTTCGCATATGTAAAATAAGTAGCTCATATTCTGCTCACAAAGGTGTTGATATAGGTATATTATGTTATGTTGCGCATTATCCTCGCACAACGAGTTGCTATTCTCTCTTGAAATACATGTACACCTGGTTTACCGTTACGAGGTTATCCACGCCAACGAAAAAGACGACGAGAACGAAGAAGAGAGAGGCTGGAAAGTCGCTTAAGGCTAACGCGGCATTGTTCAAGCTTTACAAAGCGAAGTCAGCCGATGAAATGTTCCCGATTATCTCGGAAATTCGCGACGTGGAGGTACTATCTACTCTTTTCAAGAAGTTCTTGCCGTACCTGAGGAAGATGTTCAAGGAACTTGACGAGAACCCAAACATGGACGTAAACAAGTTTACGACATGCTTAAAAGTCTTCACTGCCAGAGGAGCAGCAGCTAGTGCTGCTTAGTGTTTACTCGAAGTACTGGGGGAGCATCCAGCCTTAAGTAAGCCTTACGTTCATTGGTATGGACAGATTCATCGATTATTAATACAATGTGCGAGAGTGGCAAGCTTTATGGGTTGGGTGCTCTTTGTTTTTTTTTTTTATTGATTTGGCTAGCTAAGTGAGGGTGGTGACGTCAAGATGCCGCAAGTCGCTCCAAGAGATCGTCGACGGATACACGAGGCGTGCGGTTTCCTTCACCGAGCTTTTCTCCACGATCTCGTAGACGAAAATGTTCGTGAATCGGACGCGAGTCAGCTTCATCACGATGAGCGGCAGAAGATCTTGGGCGCCAATGAGGAATTTACCCTTAACAACGAGAAATCCATTGCCGTATACAGCGTCGATCGTTGCTGTGAGCTGGTTCTCGCTCACGATGTAGTTGTCGTAGCCTGAAATCACTCCGAAGCGCTTGCTCAGTGCGGCGCCTGTAGCGGCCTCAAATGAAGTCAGGTCGATCTGCAGCCCCTTAGTGTATGCACTTGACCGTCGGCGGGAGATGCTTTTATCTCCACTCAGTGGAGTGTTCACGTAGCGAACTGCCTTTCGAACCGAGACATACGCCGCTATGAACACAATAGGACTGAAGATCGAGATCACAGTCGAAGAAACAACAGCCTGTCTGTTCTCTTCGACTGCATACGCCGTCATCAGCTCCATTGGCGACAGCCCCGCCAAACCAGGGCTCACACTCAGCAGTCCGTTCGTCGCGTCGGCCACGGCAAAGTCCACGATGTTCTTTGCCAATGCAGGAAATAGCTTGGCCAGCTCAACGCGATACCCCCAACCAAGCTCGAACGTTGCGAAGACAAGCAACGGATCCACCCGTTCACGCGCGAGATAGCTCAGAACGCTCGCTACGTTCAGGAATATCGCTAACAAGTCAGCGTGGACAAGCTCCGGTCGATAATAGATGGCGTGCAGCCCTGTGACCGAGCCTCCAACGGAGATACACATCTTGGTGATCGTCCAGTAGCCGTTCATGTGGATGCAGACCATTATCAGCAAGCCTCGGTACAACAGCATGTTGGAGATCGTGGAGAACGCGTCCCCAACCCAGAAGTGGCCCATGCGCATGCGCCGATACATCACGAATGCGAGTACGCTGAGGTTGAAGATGACGTTGAGCGCGAAAAGGCCGTGGATAGCGTGCGTCCAGGCCCACGAGTCGTGCAGTACAGCTCGGCTGTGCCACATCCAAGCACCCAGTTCCGTTGCTGGACTACTCGGCAACTCCAAATGCGCGATCTCAATGTTCGACTGCGCAGTGGGGTCGCTAATATACCGTCCAAAACGACGCGCCATGCGCACAAACTTGACGGGATCGTGGTTAATCGGGTTCGGCAGCGTTCGTAGTTGCCAGTAGTTGTCGTCGTCGACGTTAACAAGCTCTGAATACGCGAACACGGGCTCAGCCACGTACGGATAGTTATACGCGACCGCAATGTCGTGGCTCACTGTGGTGGCTTGCATGTCACCGATGGCCGCAAGCGACGCTACCATGCCAGGTCCCTTTTGAAACTGCTTCTCCACTTCATAGTCTTGAACCGAGAGCGAAGTGGACAGCAGAAGCATGTCCGTGTGATTACTCTTTTGACGCGTGAGGTAGTACACCCTTGCGGCAGTCCGATCACCCGCAGTGAGCAAACTAAACGTACAGTCGATCACAGGAGCTACCAGCTCGAGCTCTGCCACGTACGAGAGGTTGTATGTCGCGTGCATCTGCAGCCTCGAAAAGATGAAGCGCAGGAAGTCGTTGCTGTAGATTTCCGTGTTGAACCTCGGAACATCCAGGCATTCAGTGAAGGAGTGGGTTGCCTCTGTCAGGAGGTACAAGGAGTCGTTGCGGGGCGATGTTGACCCTTGAAGCACTTGCTGGACGAGAGGACTCTGCTGGACTGTCGTGGTGCCGGCGTAACCATTGATCAGACTTGCTGTGTGGGTCTCGATGGGCAGATCGTGCGACACGGAGCCGTGAAGAATGATCATGGCAGTCGAAAACGAGTTGAGCGAGATCTCGACATACAGGATTGAAACAGCGAATACCGCCAGTCGGTGTATCAGTCGAATGAACCGCGTAAACGGCGAGCCTTCGGGAGGATTCAGGATTCTGCCCACCGAACTCAAAGCTTTCTGCGAGATGCTCGGCCGCACCTTTGGCGAGAAGTCGATGAAGTCTTCGCCGGCCATTTGTCTCGGATGTGCGAGCCTCGAGCCGACAGATTGAAGAGTAAGCCAGCTCTGCTCCAAACGAGACAAGCAAGACGTTCCAAAACAGGGGATCAGAACCACGAATGACTAGACTTAGTATGCGTCTGGTCAGCAACTATAAAAGGCTGGAGCCCAGAAAGCTTTTCACTACATATAGCCTCAGCGGTAAAATAGGTTTCATGGATAGATTCCAACGCTCTACAGACAGGTCCAGGTTTTTTCTTAGCTCAACCTAACCTGGCTTGTCGTGTATTGTTCCAAGCGCAACTCGTCCTCAAACTATTAGCAGAGCAACGTATACCCTATATATATATATTTGTATTTGCATCAGAATCGTCACCCAGCGGTACTTCGCAAATCGTGATGTTGTCTTGTATCATACTGCATACAAGTTGTGTGTGACTACATTGGTGATGCTTATCGATCTCGGATCGGAGTAAGTATGTGCGTGTAAGCGTGGGCACGGAAGCAACGTTGTCTTCATGTTTGTTCAGCAACAGCAGAGTCTTGCAAATGAACTGGTAAGTACAGTAGACTCCCACAGTGTGGGACCCACACTAAGTAGCAATTAGTGGCGAAAGAAAAAAAAAGTGTAGTATCTGTGAGGCTATACAGCGATTATTTTAGCTCAGCTTAGCTTGTCGTGCATCATATTCCTTGCGCAACTCGTCCTCAAACTATTAGCAAAGCAATGTATATCTATAACTACCTATCGGTGTCCTTGCATCAGAATCAGTCCCTTGCTAAGGAGTTGTGCTGCTTTGACATCAATCCTAAATCCTCGACAGCGACTCAATGTGTAGTCACTTTGGAAGTACTTCGAAGTGACTGACTTCCAAGTACGAGGGCTTGCCCCTGCATGCAAAATCTATAGCGAAATGATGATTGGTAATACGCCGATCACAGAAATATTTGAGAGATAAATTAGTAGATCGAATCTCAAAGCCACATCGTGGGCTGTCAAGTATATTATTAAACACGAGACAGAGACCTTGCTGCAACATTCCGATTTAGCTATTATTCTATTCATCACCGCACTGAGGAATAAAGATCGATACTTAAGGGGGGGGGGGGGGGGGGGGGTACAAGAAAGCTGTATATTCTCCATCACAAACAAGAACTATCTTGTCTGCTTCAGGCGCGAAGAAAACTAAAGATAATAGCAGGGATGCCTGCTTAGCCGCTGCTTCGAAATAGTCCGGACGGGTAAACAAATTCGGGGCGGATAGCTTCGGGGAACAGGCCTATCAGCATAGTTGGTGCGCTACGTCGAAAACAATGTCAATTAGCACTGGTCTGGGGTGAATAATGCTGCAACACCATTTGCCTTTTCGACACTTCAGCATAGTCTCTTCGAAAGTACATCATACGACGAATGCTGAAGGCCAACTTTCCAGGTAGATGCATCTTTCTAAGTTTAGCGCAGCGTCGTGGTCACAAAGCTCAACGAGTGTAGCGATACATTGATTCAGTCGTACCAGTCGATCGACTGGGACGAGCGACTGGTTTTTGGTCAGTAAGACCGCCGTATAAAGCCATTCCATTCGGTCCACAAGTTCGTCGAAAGCGCTGAGCTTCTTCACAGTGCCAGTCAAACCACGACTTTCCTCTTCAAAACTGGTAACGTACTCGAAGTCCTGATGTACACGTTGCTGGTCCTTGAAACCTTCCTCGCCGACTGCAGATATCGCGCCCGTACTGGGTAGTGTTGATATCAGATCAACTGTCCACTCGAAAGTAGAGGCAGCCATCTTACTGCAGGCCTTGCAAATGGCTTCGTAGCGGTCATTCCACGCGTTTCCTTTCTGGAATGAAGCGAGGCTTTGGATCCTCGTCAATACTCTGCCTAGAATTGTGTCGCAGTACGGATTCCAGTTTTCATATCGCCCATCGAGAAGCTCGTTCACGAAAATCATCAACGAATCAAAGTGCTTAACAGAAATCCCAGTGAAGAAATTTCCCCCGCGGCCACTGTCTAGTGTCTGAAGCAGCTGAACTTTCAAGTCGGCCACCACTGCATCAGGCATCATGCACTTTGTAACGAGTCTCGGGTCACCTGCTCGCCGGTGGGTCCGTACTGCTCGTCACAGCGCTGCT
>JAIKVE010000813.1:0-15952 GCA_024679115.1 Phytophthora pistaciae | reverse complement strand
GACTACTTCGCCATCCGAGGCGTCAACTACTACCCGCGACCCAACACCGGGCCCCTCAACAAGAACAACCTCGACCTCTTCTCCGACGACTTCGAGCACATCTGGAGCCGAGACCTGCCGCAGTTCACGGCGCTCAACGCCAACGTCATCCGACTGTACGCCGTCGACCCGGACGTCGACCACTCCGCCTTCATGTGCGCGCTGCAGGCCGAGGGCATCTACGTCGTCGTGGACCTCGGCTCCAACTGCGACGGCTGCGAGATCACGGCCGACGCCGCGCCCGCGTGCTACCCGGCGTCCTACAAGGCCCGCGGAGAGAAGATCATCAAGCAGTTCGCGCGCTACGACAACGTCATGGCCTTCAGCGGCGGCAACGAGATCAACCACCGCACGGGCGGCAACCCCTGGACGTGGAACGCGCCGTGCCAGAAGAAGTTCATCCGGGACATGCGCGCCTTCCTGCAGTCCTGCTCGAGTCTGCGCCAGGTACCCGTGGGGCTCGTCGTGGCCGACACGGACCGAGACGACAACGCGCAGTACTACAACTGCCGCACCGACGCGAGCGACGAGCTCGAGAACGCCCAGTGGTACGGCATCAACACGTACGTGCACTGCGACGACATCTCGGACCCGACCAAGGCCGCGGGCTTCAACCTGCTGCGCGACAGCTTCAAGAGCTACGACTACTCCATCCCCGTCGTGCTCACCGAGTTCGGCTGCGTCAGCCCGGCCTTCCCCACCGTGGACGGCTACGAGGCGCAGCGCACGTTCCACGACGCAAAGTTCATGAACCTGCCCGAGTACAGCGACTACTTCGCGGGCGGCATCGCCTTCGAGTACTCGACCGAGAACGCCAACTCCATGGCCACGTCCGCGTACCCCTTCACGACGTACGGGCCGCAGAACTACGGGCTGGGCTACTTCTCCCCGGAAGACTGCACGGACGCGGGCGCCAACTGCACGTACGAGCGGTTCCCGAACTTCGAGTTCCTCGCCGAGGCGTACGCGTCGTACGACGGGTCGAGTGAGCCGACGTTGAGCGACTACGAGGTGCCAGCGAACCACGTTGAGACGTCGTGACGGGTCGAGTGAGCCGACGTTGAGCGACTACGAGGTGCCAGCGAACCACGTTGAGACGTCGACGTGCCCCGAGGGTTCTCCGATCTTGAGTTCTTTCACGTGGGAAGGCGATTCCTTCAGCGGCGAAACGTGTCCGACCAAGGACGAGGCGTATCACCAATGCCCAAACCTTCCGGCCAAGAAGAAGGAGAGCAGTGACGGATCTCTGCATCTGGACGAAATCAACTCGAGCGATGTTGGCAGTGGCACGGGCACCACTGGATCCCGCTCCGTAACAAAGTCTGCGGCTGGATCTGGATATGAAGGAGCTATCGTGAGCCTGCTGGTCTCCGCTTTTGCAACGCTGGCACTTGCTGGTTAGTTGGTTTGTATCATTTTAGTTCTCGACGTAAAAATCCTTGCCTACCACAAATGCACTTTGGTTTACTACCTCGTACAATTCCATTGCGTGCCTAGTTCTCCAACAGCTCTAGAACAAAACTCACAGCCAAACCAACAACATGAGAAACACTAACTGAGCTGGCGTAGGAGGTTGAACCTGAATTGCTACCCGATGATCCATCACCCTCTTCATCGCTTGATCCAAAGCTCGAATCGGAATCCTCGGACGTCGTTGTCGAGTCCCCCGACATGTCTCGACAACTGAAGCGCTCGCTCTGCAGACTCAGCGTCTTGAACAACGTGTCGAAGTTCAGTGAGTTCGCAGTAGCACACGCAGCGGCCTTGTCGCCAGCGTATTCAATACCAAACACAGGCTTGTCCTGCTCGATGAACGGCACGAGCGTGTCGCACTCGTCGTACTGCGCGCACTGCTCGTTGACCGAGAAGTCGAAGCTCGACACCAAGCCGTCGATCTGGTCCAGGTCGTTCTTGAGACCGACAGTGAGGTTGAGCCCGTGCGCGGTCGTGGCCAAGAACTTGTTGAAGTCGAGCTGGTCGGCCGCCGTGAGGTCGAAGCCGTTGTCGTTGAAGGCGCCGTCCACGTTGTCCGGGTCGACACCGTCGCAGCCCTTGGCCTGCGCCAGCTTCATGCGGTCCGAGACGATCTCGCGCAGCTTGGAGCTGCGAATGTCCACCCAGCTCTCGCCTTTCCACTCGTCAAGCGGCGTGCCGACGATGTCGGCGCTGTATCGGTCCTTGTCGGAGCGCCAGCCCTCGTACGTGCCGGCGCTGAAGTAGCAGATGACCTGGATGCCTCGTTGCTGCAGCTCGGCGATGGTGGCGTTGGGCGTGTCGAACATGTCGATGTCGTACATATCGACGTCGTAGGAGAGATCGAGCGTGCCGTTGAGCTGGATCTGGTACGAGGTCCCCGGGGTGGGCTTCCATCATCCGTGGACTTCATTGAACAGGTTGAAAGCGAGGAGAATTGATGAAGTAGCTTTAAAGAACATGTTCTTGAGTTGCCTAGTGGACACGAGCTTTGGTCTTGGGTAGTGAGCCATACTTGGAGCGAGCGAACAGAGATGGAAGCAGGAACGGAAGAGAATAACAAGTCAGCTGGTGCAGCGATCGCGTGTCTTGCTGCACTTTGGCTGGATTTTAACTTTCAGATAGTAGCGACTTCAAGGAAGTCGGCGTGGATGCAAGTTGGCAAACCAGCCATGAACGAGTTCTAGAAGATATTATGGAATTGGGGCTTGGATAACGCTTTGTGGTCCGTGTGATCGGTTCTACGCTGGTTGTCTTTGTGATTGAAAACAGAAGCAGAGATTTTGGTATTTGACTGAAGATTCTACGGTTGCTATGTGTCTCTTGCTGACA
This sequence comes from Phytophthora pistaciae, assembly GCA_024679115.1. Taxonomy (NCBI): domain Eukaryota; phylum Oomycota; class Peronosporomycetes; order Peronosporales; family Peronosporaceae; genus Phytophthora; species Phytophthora pistaciae. Next base: position 13,108 of record JAIKVE010000813.1, on the reverse strand, counting down.
AATGTAAAAATGGGCAAGACAAGCAAAGCCTCCTTGGGTGAGGCTCCACGTCCAGAGTTGAGCCACAAATTGACACTGGTCCGGTCTGCGCAGAAAGTAGGAAATATACTTTTCACCTTCGTCACTTCCATCTGGAGACCTGTACCCGAGTCCACCTCCACGACATCCTGTGCTGCAATACGCATAAGTTTGAAGTCATCGCGTGCAGGTGAGTACGATCAGAGCCTTCACTTCCCTATAGGAAATTCATTATCACTCTTGAGAAGCTACAGTAGCTGCCGCATAGTCGGATGAATGAATGCTAAACAAATCCAACCGCGCCCCGACAAGCAAACTGTTCCGCCATTTCAGCTGCAGAAATCTTTCTGGCCGACACCAAACACCTCCGAGGAGAGTAGAAATCCCAAGATGGCTCCAATGATGATCGCGATCGATGTCGGCACCCGGAAAATGCCCACCATCAATGCAGTCGCGAGTCCCACGGCTGCGTTAGCGTTTGAATGCACCGCCTTATCCCACAGCAAGAAGAAGGAGGCCACAATGAGGCCCGTGGACGAAGCAATAACTCCGGACAGGAAGATCTTCAAGCTTCGGTTGCTGCGGACGCGTTCCCACAGCGGGAGCAAACCGAAGAAGAGGACGATGCCAGGACCGAAGAGTCCCAAGCTCGCGACGAGTGCCCCCGGAATACCGTAGATGAGCGACCCGAGATACGCCGAGATGTTGAATAGCGGCCCTGGCAGGGATTGCACTAAGGCGAGGCCGATCAAGAACTGCTCCTTGGAGACCCAGCCAGCCATCACGACGTTGTCCAGCAACATGGGAAGCATCACTTGGCCACCGCCGAAGATGATGGACCCAATCCAGTAAAACGTGTAGAACAGCGAGAGAAGCGCGTGCTCGCCTCCATCCTGTGGGTGGTACACTTCCAGCAGCACCAGCACCACGAGCCAGAAGAGCACGATCAGCACTCCAGCAACGGGATGAATGCCGATTTGCCTACATATAAGACAAGGAGCAGTTGAGATACACCTGATCGACTCAAATAAATGTGCTTATGCCCTACCTCTCCAGGTGACTAGAGGTGACGCGTTCATTGGAAAGTGGCGCTTGCGAGTAGCCACACATGGTCGATAGCAAGATGGCAAGTCCGCCCGCCGCCATAACTCCGGGGAAGATCAACGACGACATGCCCTGAGTCGCTAAGATCACACACGCAGACACCGCAGCGACAAAATTCTTGGCCGTGTCGTCCTCGCAGGCTTTTTGCCACAGTCGGACAGCCGCAATCACGACAATCGATACGGCGGCCGGGGCCAGGCCACTCAGCCACACGGGCAGGCCATCTACGCGTAGCAACAAACCATAGTCAGTAACCACTTCCATTCTTCTGAGTCTCTAGACCATTAGATCATGCTGTACCTTGGAGATACGACTTGGCCCCGAAGCCTGCAATGGTCATAATGATCCAGCTAGGCAACATCCAGAAGAAGAGCGCGACCAGCCCGCCCAATAGTCCGGCACGGAATAATCCCATTGCAGCTATCGTCTATAACAGCAGTAGAGTGGGTTGCACTGTGTCATCTCTCCATTACAGCCAAAGATCCTTGTGCGAAAGGCCTCACCATAGTCGACGACGGGCCGGGGAGGGCCGAGGCGATGGACAACACCTCGAGGAACCTCTCATCAGTTAGCCACTTCTGCTTGTCTGTGTGCAACACGTTCCTCGTTATGATACAGTGAGGAGGGAGGGGGCTACGCAAGGTCTACACTATCGACACATACACACGAATCGGTCGTGGGCCAGAGCGAGGTGAGCGGGCGGACCCCCGAAGGCGAACAACGACAGCGGAATCACTTCGCGGGGGATGGACAGCAGACGCCGAGCGAACGACTCGCCGCAGTGCAGCGAGTGCTCGTTGCCCAGGGGCAGCAGCGGCTTGGTCTCGAGGCGGGCCATGGGCAGCTGAAGAGACGTCGAATGGCGATCGTCCGAGCGAATCTTCTGAACTGCCAACTGAGACTATACGGGCTACTATTTAGGTGTGATTTTAATTTCCTTACGTTGAAGTTGGCTTGAGGACGGTGGTGCTCTTGGACGGCGGTAGGATCACCGTCACCATGGCGTGCGCAGGCACTGTGACCGTGAATGTGTTGGCGTCCGGCTGCTCTACACTCACCGACTCCTCTGAGCGCTCGAGATTCAAGAATTGCACGACAATTTGGTTCTCTGGAGTCACAAACGCGCACGACTTCAAGTCGCTGTCCGCGTCCTCCGAGAGGGAAAGTTTGACGCGGCGAGAGCCCGCGGGGATGAACTTGGAGAAGTGCCCCATGAAGTAGAACATGGGCTGCTTGTAGAACTCGGCGCCGTTCTTGGCGTCCACGAGGATGGGGGAGTCCACGAAGTTCTTGGACCAGTTGGGCCCGCCATTCGTGTCCAGCACCATGTTCCAGTCCGTCCACCCGGCCGCGTAGCTGTTCAAGTCTCCGATAATGTCGCGACCGTAGTTCTCTCCGCGCGTCCAGCTCTTGTCAGCGTCTCGGAGCGAGGGCCCTTTACCCGTACCCAAAGGGTTCGGCATGTATCCTTCACACGCTTCAGTCGGGAGGATGAACAGGTCCGGGTACAAGTCGTGGAATTCCAGCAGGTCGTCGAAGTGCCCACCCATCCACAGCACGAAGTCCACGTTCCGGTACCAGTGTACGGCGACTCCACTAATGTATTGAAGCGAGTCGGGGTCCTCCAGCGGCGCTAAGCGAGTGAGAATGCTCGGCTTTTGGTCGTCATTGGCGATAATCTTCACGTCCGGGTGGTTCTTGGCCATCATCGGCCCCAGGTCCAGTTTGATAAAGTCTCTTTCTTCTTCGGGGGTAATTCGCAGCGTCTGCCACTTGGCAAACGCGAGCAGGGGCTTCTCGGGCTCATTCTGGACAGTCATGGCCCAAAAATCGATCCCTTCTTTCTTGTACGCATCAAAGAACTTGGAATAGTAGAGTGCCAACGCCCTCCAGTTTTCGTCACCTGGTTCGCCCTTCATGTGGCAGTTGATAGTTGAGTTCTCCTTCGTCATCCACGCGGGGGGCGCCCACGAGGACGCGAAGAGTTTAATATCGCGCGACGTCATCTTCAGCACGCGCTGTATGAGCTCGATCTTGTGCGAATTCGGGGCTTTATCCACATCAATGGAGAAGTTTTCCATGGCAAGGTCGCCCTCCACATCGTTGTACGAGTAGATGCTCGTGGAGAAGTCGTTGGACCCGATGGACACGCGGCCGAGGGTGTACTGCAGCCCCTTTTCCGAGAAATACTGGTCCAGAAGAACCTTTTGCATCTTGGGCGAGAGCTTGTAGACGTTGATGGCCGCTGCATCCGTGAAGGCCGCTCCGAATCCGATGATACTCTGGTACTGGGTCGAGACATCGATGGAGAAGGTCGGAGTTTCATCCGGGGTCTCGTCAACCTTATCCTGCTTGTACTCGAGTCGGGCGCCAGCTTGAGACGTGGTGTAGATGCCCACCTCTCCTTCGGTGAGCTCCAGATAAGCGTTGGAGACCGAATCGCACTGCGTTTTGTTGCAGACGCAGACACCTTCCAGCTCCGCCTGGTACAGCGACGACCAACTGGAGCACGCAGCCAGAGCAAGGTGCGGTGTGAGCGCCACGGCTGCTGCAGCGGCAAAGGTCAGATACTTCGGGTGGTTCATGGCGCCGCGAGGAAGGCCAGCAACGCTCCCGATGCCGGCGGTGTTTGCTCTAGCAAGCCAGTCTGCTGTGAGGGGATTGCTCGATTCCAAGTGGTGGAAAGACAAATGCAAATCATGGCAAAGCGATCACCTTCATGAACTGCAGGGCCTACTAAGTACATGTCTGCAGTGCAGGTTGGTCGAGCAATTTTGCTTGCAGGCTGCAGCCGAACCATCCGGCCGCATTGTCGTCGCCGTTATCAATGATGTCGCGCGCGCTCCCAAGCCTTCTTGGAGTTGTCCCGCTTGCTGTTTCTCAATGGGAGAAGCTGCGCTTGACTGCGGAGAAGAGAAGGCCGTCACTAAACACGGCCTTGGCCCGACGAGGACCAAGAGCCACTCGTGCCTAGGGATCATCGGTCTCGCCTTTCATCGCAAATGCTCATTGGCACGGGTGAGGGTCCCCGCTCTCGTTCTGGAGATGAGATTGTCCGAACCTGCAGGGTACGATATCACGTGAGTGGAAGTCCTATATTTGCCCTCCTCGAGATAGATCGAGTCGAGTCGTGTTGTGTCTTTTGATCGTGAGTTGGTAAGGCATGGCGATCGACAAGACGTGGACTGACGGCGTGGGCGGCTATGAAGTGCGTCCGTCAACCTCCGCCGGGGAGAAGGCTCTACTTGGCAGACCGAAACTCGGGTCTGAAGAGCCCGAGACGAGAGGGTCAAACCATTTGAAACTCAACCAAAAGACGAAGAAGAAGAGCAAGACCAAGCGGCGGCAGAATGAAGACGCAAGTCGACAGGTTGCGAGTCTACTGCGAAGCGAGAGCGATAAACTGAGCGAGCAGCTGCTGATCGCTAGTGAGAAGGGCAAACAACGCGCAGTCTTCTTGCTGCTCCACCAAGGAGTCGACAAGGACCGATGCAAGGGCCTGGTAAGCTTCAATAGCCCCCAACAGTTGAGTATCCTGCACTTCTGACCATTGTTTGGATGGATGTACAGCTCGGGTACTCTCCAGTGCATCACGCGGCAGCTCGAGGTCATTTGGAAGTGTTGAAGCTGCTGCTCGACTTCGGATGGAACGCCGACGTTCGTAACGACGCGCTCGAGACTCCTCTTCACCTCGCGTGCTTCAACGGACACGTCCACGCAGCCGAGTTCTTGCTGGACAGCGGCTCCGACATCAACGCCCGGAACGAGGACCAAGAGACTCCGCTGTTTTACGCTGCTCGGAAGGGCCAATACCGAGCGGTGCGGCTGCTAGTTCGACGAGAGTGCGACCTCGCGGCCAAGAATCGCTACGGTGACACCGCAGAGGAGGAAGCCACCGACCCCAAGACCCAGTCCGAGTTCGCAGCAGGGAATGAAGACTTGCGACGAGCTCAAGAACGAGGACAGAGCGAGGTTGGAGAGCACATTGTGCCCCAAAGTTTGCGCGAGAGAGTGCTGTCGTTCTTGGACCTCAGGAGTCTGGGCTACGCTTCTCAGGTGTCGTATCGGTGGCATCGAGCTGCAGACAACCCCTCGCTATGGAAGAAGTTGGGGGTCTCGCGCTGGGGGTTGATCCTGAACGCGACCATGGGCATGGGCTCGGTGCCGCAGATGTCGATGCTGCGTGCGGCTACCAGCAACTTTCTCCGCCTGAACCTGACTTCGAAGGCGTCGCGACGTCCTTCCAGCTGCGACCAGGCATTCCTCGGCCGGACACTGCCGCTCAGTGTCAAGAAGAAAGAACGTCGATCAGTGCCGAAGACGTTAGAGCTGTGAGCGAGCGTCCCCCTACCTAGTGCTTCAAGTATCATAATAATTATCATTGACAAGCAATAGTCGCGAGGTAGTCTCCTCTAAGCGAGCACGCTCCCATAAGTGTTTGCTCTTGAGAACCGGCAAGCCAGTGGGTATTGCTCGATTCGAGGAGGTGGAAAAAGCAATGCAAATCTTGGTACTTACAGTGCAACGAGCCTCATGATGAGGTGAACCTGTTGAAGAACCTCTTTTCCCACAACGAAAAGAGCACGCTACGGTGTTTCGAGACGCAATTTCGGATGCCACAATGGCCATCAAACGCAGTTTTATAAAGTCTACTTAAAGAATCTTGGTGTCCTCCGAGGCCGGCAGGATCACCGTCTGCATCGAGTGCGCCGGCAGCGTCAGCGTGAACGTGTTGGAGTCCGTCTGCTTGACGCTGATGGTGACCTCGGAGCTGTCGCGGTTGAGGAACTGCATGACGATCTGGTTGTCGGGCGTCACGAACGCGCAGCGGTGGAAGTCGCTCAGCGTCTCCGTCTTGGGGAACTCGATGCGCTTGGATCCGGGCGGCACGAACTTGGAGAAGTGGCCCATGATGTAGTACATGGGCTGCTTGTAGAACTCGGCGCCGTTCTGCTCGTCCACGAGAATGGGCGCGTCCACCATGTTCTTGGCCCAGTTCGGACCGCCGTCCGTGTCCAGGAACAGGTTCCAGTCGACCCATCCGGCCGCGTTGTTGTTGCTGTTCTCAATGATGTCGCGCGCGTAGTTCTGCGCGCGCTTCCAGGCCTTCTTCGGGTTGTCGAGCGCAGGGCCCTTACCCGTGCCAATGAGGCCGGGCAGGAAGCCTTCGCACGCTTCCGTTCCGAGCATGAACATGTCGGGATACTTTTGCGAGAACTTCTCGAGGTTCTTGAAGTTTCCGGAGAACGGCAGGATGAAGTCGATGTTCTGGTACCAGTGGAAGGCGAGGCCGCTGATGTACTTCTTGGCCTCCGGGTCGTCGAACGGCGCCGAGCGCTTCAAGAGGCCGGGCTTCTGGTCGTCGTTGGCCATGATCTTGAGGTCCGGGTGGTTCTTGGCCATCAACGGGCCGAGGTCAAGCTTGATAAAGTCCCTCTCTTCCTCCGGGGTCAGACGCAGTGTCTCCCACTGCGAGACAGCGAGCGGGGGCTTCTCGGGCTCGTTCTGGACGGTCATGGCCCAGAAGTTGATGCCCTCCTCCTTGTAGGCGTCGAAGAACTTGGAGTAGTAAAGCGCCAGCGCCTTCCAGTACTTCTCACCGGGCTCGCCCTTCATGGTGCAGTCGACGACCGAGTCTCCGTTCGTCATCCAGAGCGGAGGCGCCCACGAGGACGCGAACAGCTTCATCTCGGTCATGTTGAGCGCGCGCTGGATCATGTCGATCTTGTTCGAGTACGGCGCCTTGTCGGACGCGATGGTGAAGTTGGTCATCTTGAAGTCGTCCACCTTCTCGTTGTACGTGTAGGTCCTTGTGGAGAAGTCGGTGGAGCCGATGGGGACGCGCGCCATGTTGTACTCGAGCCCAGTCTTGGAGAAGTACTGGTTCAGCGCGATGTCCTGCAGCTTGGACGAAAGCTTATAGAGGTTGATGGCCGCCGCGTCCGTGAAGGCGCCGCCGAAGCCCAGCATGGTCTGGTACTGAGTCGTGACGTCAATGGAGAAGGTGGCTTCGTCCACGGGCGAGTCATCAACGTTCGCCACCGTGTAAGTCAGGCGCGCGCCGTCCTTGGCCGTGGTGTAAACACCAACTTGGCCCTCGTTCAGCTTGGTATAGTCGTTCACAATGGAGTCGCACTGGGTTACATTGCAAACGCAAACGCCCTCCAAATGGGACTCGTAGAGCGAGGAGTAGCTGGAGCACGCCGCCGAGGCGCCGTAAGGGGAGAGCAGCAGACTCGAGGCGAGCACAGCCAACGGGGACAGAACCTTCATCGCGATGCCGGACTGGGAATGTTGTGCCACCGAGACTCGAGCGGGATTGGCAGCACGTTGGAAAGTGCCCCGCTGCGCCACTGCTGGCTCCGCGCTGCGGGGTCCGTAAACTTTACGGTAAAGCGGACCCCGCGGACGTCCCATATTCAGTGCACGGATTCTTGCCACCACCGGGATAGCATTTTCGATGGGACCGTCAACTTTATCAAAACATGTAATGTTTGGATTACATATAGTGTAGATCGGATAAATCGATACTTAAACGAAAATCACATCACACGCAAGTTCTGTCATATGGCATCAGCTGCAACTGGAGAAAGCGATACGGAGCAGCAGAACTTGAAAACGGGATCGTTTCTCGTCCGTCTGGAAGGTGGTTCGCTATTATGATGAAGCTCTGAGATCAACTTTTGGATACAGATTTGGACAGAAAGATATGACGCGGGAGGTTTTTCTATTGTATGCGAACAGATGCGGTTACAGATTTGGACAGAAAGATATGACGCGGGAGGTTTTTCTATTGTATGCGAACAGATGCGGACACAAAACAATGACACTTTTATTTTAAGCCAATCACAACTCACTATTTAAATATTTAGTACGCACAATAATTTGTACTCTTGCAGTCGTAAAACGTCACCCATCAGCTCAATCGGTTAGCGACCAAATTTTTATTAAAGTGACGAGGGTTCGATTCCCACGCTGGCAAAGTTAATCACCCGTGTGGTGACCTTGGTGCCGGGGTTCCAAGGCAGCAGGCGCGCATGCTGACGTCCCACGCCCTATCTGGACTGCCTATAAGCCCGCCTTCAGCCAAGCCTTTTTTATGCTGCTCTCACTAACAGCATCCCATGCTGCAACGACGCGTTCCACGAGTCGCTTGCGCTTTTCCGGTGCCGACAGTCGCTGGAGATTCAGTAGCCTCTCGCGGAGAGGGACACGGCCGCTTGGGCCTACAACACCAAGCTCGTACGACAAGGTGATCGCTCGCAGCTTCTGTTTGAAGGGACCCATCACCCCTACATCCAGAGGTTGCAGCACCGATGTGGTGTTCTTAGGCAGCGGCACCACCTCAGTACCAGCGCCTCCTGCGACTGTGTACTTACGTGACACTTGAGGTTGTCAACGTAGAGCGCTAGCGGCCCGGGTACATCGTCGCTCACAAACCCGCCCCAGGCCTTCTCGATGAAGACGTCCTGCCACACGCGAGTGTCCATCCAAGCGTTCTTCTGGACAGCTGTCACTACCTTGGTCGAAAGGCCTTCCACCTCTTCCTCGACACGTCCACCCGGCTGCCCCTTGAATATGACGACGGGGCGCAGCTTGCGTCCCGTCGCAGGTACAATTAGAAGCACACTTGCTCTCTCAGAGCGCGTGCGACCCTTGATCTTGACCCCCTTCTTAGAGCCGCGCTCACTGATGATGCGTGCGGGGGTGTCGTCGTAGTAGACTGCAGTTTCGTCAGCGTTGAACGTGCACGCCCGTGCGTACGTCACCTTCACCGTGGCGCCTACTTCGCTCGCAAACTTTCGCTGCTCGGCCTCGAGATCTTGAGTAGAGAGTACTGACTTAGTTGGACGCCGAAACGAGAAGCCACGTTGAAACACGATGCGCCGGATCATGCGGTCTAGGCTCTCCTCCTTGTTCTTGGCTAGGTATGAAGTAGTGAAGTCCGCATAGTCCTCTTTGATGAACACCACCACGTGGGAAGTCTTCAGCGGGAATTCGTCGCGGCGCATCTGTTTAATCCACTGCATGAGCTCATCGCAGTGCGGGAACGAGTTAGCTCTACCTTGCCCACCGAGAGAGCACTTAGACCTCCTCTTATTGTTGCACGCGTCCTTGATGGCGGCCTGGTGGTTCTTCCACCCGTAAATGGCTGTGCGGGACTTGATCCCATGGAGTCTAGCAGCATCAGCTACACTGACCCCCGCATTGAGATCGTCTAGCACTTTGAGTTTCAGAGCGTTTGTGTATGCGTTTCGGCGGTCACGAATGACCACTTCAACCTCACCACAGTCCAACGCGTCGTCCTCCTCCTCTGATTCGCCTCGCAGCGGGCTGTCATCGCCCACGCGCCAAACCCGCAACCGAGCGCTCGCTCCGTCGTCCGTGTCCTCCATCTCACGTCTAATTTTGGGTGGAGTCCCTGCGTTGAGGACAGCTACGCTATGATTGGTCAATATGTTTGTATGGGGCGGCTGAATAAAAAACCTCAATGTCATTGATTTGTGTCCGTCATATTTTTGTGTCCAAATCTGTACCATTCCGAAGTCAAGAGGTCTGCCATCAATAATGACCACACTTCTCACTTTACCAGAAAGTCTGGTCGCACGAGGCCTTCCAGCGCAAAGATTCCTCTTTTACGTCGAAAAAGCCCTGAGACCTCGCGACTCGCGCCATTGCTGTTTGGGAAAGGTATGTTGCTTGTGCAAGAATCTACGGTACAGTATGGAGTGTACAGTACACTGTACAGTTTAGCTGAGTGTACATGTACATGTATGTACCTACGTCGTCAGCACGTTATACGTATACCAACGTCATACTTACATGTAAGAAATTCGGGGCATTTTCAATCAATGCTCCTGACAGGCCTACAGCCAAATTGGCTGTTGGCTGAGCCAATGTTAGCCAGGCTTCTCAAAATTGCGTCACTAAAGAAACTACTGTTTTCGAAGTAAGTTGCAGTAGTTTGGTGGCACCAACGTGAAATGGGCAACACCGGTGTTATTGTATTGCTACCTTCAGTAAGGGTTCGTCACGGAGACTTACACAAAAGTCGGCGTTGAGCAGTCCACACGTACATACTATCCCTCTCTCCGCTTCAACTGGGGTCTTTCCTGCGCATGAAAGAGAATCAAGCTGCAGAGTTCTACAAAATCGTGGTATCATCAGACGCCGGCAAGATCACCGTCTGCATCGAGTGCGCCGGCAGCGACAGCGTGAACGTCTTCGAGTCCGTCTGCTTCACACTCACACTCACAGCCGAGCTAGCTCGGTTCATGAACTGGATCACCACGCGGTTGTCCGGCGTCACAAACGCGCAGCGATGGAAGCTACTCAGCGTCTTCGTCTTGGGGAACTCAATACGTTTCGAGCCAGCAGGGATGAACTTGGAGAAGTGGCCCATGATGTAGAACATCGGCTGCTTGTAGAACTCGGCCCCGTTCTCCTCATCCACCAGAATGGGCGCGTCCACGTAGTTCTCTGCCCAGTTGGGCCCGCCCGTCGTGTCAAGTGCGATGTTCCAGTCCGTCCAGCCGGCAACGTAATTGTTCAAGTCTTCGATGATATCGTGGCCGTAGTTCTCCGCACGCGACCAGCTCGTGTCGGAGTCCGTAAGAGAAACTCCAGATCCCGTGCCCAACCAACTCGGCAGGTAGCCCTCACATGCCTCCGTTGCGAGCATGAAGATGTCTGGGTAGTCCTCGTAGAACGAGAGCAGCTTGTCAAAGTCTCCGCCCAGACTAAAGAAGAAGAAATCCAGGTCACGATACCAGTGCACATCAAGACCACTGATGTATTTCAGCGCGTCGGCATCTTCGAACGGCGCAAGACGGTCCAAGATACCGGACTTTTGGTCGTCTCCAGCAATGATCTTCAGGTCGGGGTGGTTCTTGGCCATCATCGGGCCCAAATCCAGCTTCACGAAGTCGCGCTCTTCGCCTGAAGTCAGACGCAGCGACTGCCATTCAGACGTCTGGAGGATGGAGCTGGAGGGCTCGTTCTGCACAGTCATGGCCCAGAAGTCGATACCTTCTTCAGAGTACGCGTCGAAGAACTTGGAGTAATACAGAGCCAAGGCCTCCCAATACTCCTCGCCGGGGTTGCCCTTCAACGAGCAGTTGATGGTCGTGTTCTTCGTCGTCATCCACGCGGGAGGGGCCCACGAAGAAGCTGTCGTGTACCTCCTCCGTCAGGGGTGGGCACGCTGAGACTGTTTGGAGAGAAGGAGGCTAGCAAGGGGTCAAGAGTGATAGAGCTGACGAGCTTTAGAGAGGGTTAACAAGTAAACTATACAAAAGCTTTGTTGTTGTTGTTGTTGTCTTTAAGACAGGGAAGATTCACGACTGATTCTACATGTCGAGGGTCGGCACGGCCGCCCTCGTTCCTACGGGTGACACCTCTCCTTTTGTACCTCGGAGGCCGCTCTGTATGTCCTCCATCCTCGGGTGACAACCCGTCCGCGATCACGTCCAATACCATAGTTCCACTTGCACGACACCCGTCCTAGGCGAGAACGGAGACCTCCTTGGACCCCTGTCAGTCCCACTCGGACGCGCACTGTGCCTTCGCAAATCAAGTAGCAGCTTGGGGTACCCTACGACGGGTACCCAGTGTAGGATGTAGCCATGTTTCCACGGAGACCCTCACTCGAGCTCGGCGCACGGACCCCTGGCACGGGCTCCGTATGCCCGGTCACGGGACAAAGCGAACAGTTTGATATCACGCGACGACGTGTTCAGAGCGCGTTGAATGAGGTCGATCTTGTGTGAAGACGACGACTTGTCCACCGCGATCGAGAAGTGCTCCATCTCGAAGTCGTCCACCACGTCGTTGCACGAGTAGATGCTCGTGGAGAAGTCCGTGGACCCGATCGGCACGCGACCCAGAGTGTACTGCAGAGTCTGCAGGTTAGACGGGTCTGCAGCAGACCCGTCTCCGAGAAGTACTGGTCCAGCACCATTTGCTGCAGTTTCGACGATAACTTATAGACGTTGATGGCCGCCGCGTCCGTGAAGGCGCCGCCGAAGCCGATCATGGTCTGATACTGGGTCGAGACGTCGATGGAGTACGTGGGGCTGCTCACCGCCGTCGAGTCAACGCTGACGACCTTGTAAGCGAAGCGGTCGCCGGCCTTGGAGGTGGTGTAGACGCCGACTTGGCCAGTCGTGAGACTGGTGTAGGTGTTGGAGACGGTATCACATTGGGTGCCAATGCCGCATTGCAGACGCAGACCCCTTCCAAGTTGGCCTGGTAGCGCGTGGACCAGTGGCTGCGACTTGCGGTGAGGCGAGCAACACGCTTCCTAAGGTGGCCAGCAAGTATGGCCCCAGCATGCCTGTAGGTAGTCTTGGCTTGGCAGTGACTTGGAGGATCCGCGGCGTTTTCAGAAGTGAATCAAAGTATCAGCAGTGGTGTCTGCTGCATGGTCTCAGCCTGCTGAGCAGGGTCGAACAGCCCAAAGACATGCTGGGTCAGTGTGACCCATGCTCTCTACGGACAACAGCAACTCTTGCATAGACGGCGTCGACGGTGAAGCTGCGCGTGGGTTGGTCTTCGTCGTCTGTCTTCAAGACGATCTGCTTGGTCATCGGATGACTCATCCCGATAGTTTGGATGCTGGCTGAAGCCGCAAGCTCAGCAGAAAAGGGTCTGAATTCACTTGAAACTGGCCGAACAAACGACCGCTTCGATGTCACCTCCGCCATTCGCCATCCCGGCGGATGATGACCCCGCTGATGGAACACCACCTTCATCACATCTCGGACGGGACGTATTGCCCCCCCCCCCCCCTCTCAACGCTGGAATTTCGATCTAAATGTGCTCTGTATTGAAAGTCTACAGCAAAATTAAAAAGATACTGCGAGGTTTTCGTCGCTTTCGGATGCTGCAGCATCACCTGCTCATACGTTATTCACCTTAAAGGAGACTTAGGCCATCGCGGCCAACGCAGCCAGCACGCCGGCCACCGCCAAGGTCAGACTGGCGG
>JAIKVE010000812.1:0-15981 GCA_024679115.1 Phytophthora pistaciae | reverse complement strand
GTAGTGTTGACGGCAGTGTCCGCGCTAAAATATTGATCTGTTGTATATGTAAAGATTGCGCGTTGAATGTGCTACGTTTATTCTCTGTATATCAGATGTGATTGTGATGTAACCATAGCGTTTTAACGTTGTGAATTCTGACCAACGTACGAATACGTACCTCACCACGGCTACCAAGGAAGGATGCACCGCGCATTGTGTCCGCTGGACAAAGTCCTGCCTCCGGCCCGAAAAAGCTCTGAAGTTGAAAAAAAATCTAGGGCTTCGAGGGCATAAATAATAAACAAAAACATAAAACGCAACGCGTTTCTGGATACTCAAAACGGTCAGATAACAACAACACACATACAATCATATAAATGTACTTACCCTGCACTGTTGATAACCAAATGCAAGCAAACTATTTAGTTGGCACAATGCACTCACAAGGATGCAGTTTCCCTTATCTTCGTGCTGTAGTGGCCACCTTGATGTTGCACGGCAACGAATTAATCCTGTGACTGGCATACCTTGCGGTAGGTACACTTGCTATCTCAGTCTAACGTATTATAGCATTTTTGTGGCATGGTTCGGCTGTTGTACTTAACGTACAGGAAATAAAGGTGCAAGAAAATCGGTGCATGTACACATCCGAAATGCCATCATTTAGGATCGCGCTTTGTTTGACCCTAGTTTGCGACAGCTCCAAACCAAGCCTGTTGGTTCAACCAACCTTTTGTCCTACACAGTGTATGCAGTAGCAAAGCACACTCTTGTGTCAGACAAACCTCGGGTTCACCTCACTCCGCAATTTGCTTCACAGCCCCCAAGCAAGTCGCCACACCCCTGCGAGGTACCCCTTCTGACTTTCTTCCAAACCCTCAAGAACCGACAACAACTATGCGCCTCACTTTCATCGTCGCAGTGGTGATCGCGGCCACTCTCCATGCCAGCGACGCTGCACTCCCTTCGGCCGCGAATTCCAAGATTGCTGTGGTCGACAACGAGGCCTCCCCTACTATCGCTGATTCCGCTCGCGCCGATGGCGGGCGAATGCTTCGCCGTGTCGACAATGACGAAGGCGAAGACGAAGAGCGAGGCTGGTCGATCAACGACGTTATCAAGAAGCTTTCTCCCACAAAGCTTGCAAAGTCGAACAACATGACCCCAACGCAGCAGCACAAGTGGCTCGTTAAGCAGGCAAAGAAGTTGGGCATGTACAAGCCAGGCATGTAGCGTATACTACTACAGTAGTATGCGCTTAGAGCATGCGTGACAACGGTCTTGCATGGACTGGGGTTACCTCTCTACAATAACGCACGACAGGCAATGCATTCCTATCGTTCAGTCTGAAGTCGTTCACTGTTTTCGATTCAAACGAGGGGTAAGTAGTCAGCAACTAATTTGTTTTGCTCGCAATGACGAGCAGGGAACTTTGGCCAGACACAGTCACGCGCTGCTTATTAGACAAGGGCAACTCGGCTGAAGTATCTCTGTCGCAATCGGCTCATAGGTCAGAACAAAGAGAGAAGAAGGTGAGGGCTTAGTAAGGAGAAGCAGCAACTAGAGCGCCTCCGGTCCGTTCTGCTTTTTCTTCCGTCCAAAAGACCTCCAAAGCTAGACAAGTAAATGGAGCAGTTGAGCAAGCGGCAGAAGAAGAAGACCCACGAGACCACGATTAGAGTCCCCCCAACTCTAACCGATCACAGACTCCAAGTGTATCTGCGGGTGATATGCCGAAAAATGGGGCCTCGGCGAAATGGCTCACGCTCTGGACTCGTTTAACGAGTTCCCGCCACGTAGTGTTGCACAAGTGACGAAGGAAAACGACCTGGTAATACTGCGTCGGGCCATCGCACTAAGAATCCTAAACAAGTTGAGGCCAGCAAACGTCATTATGCACGAAGAATTCCGTCGCTGGCAGTTCAACGAGGGTTTGAGGAATGCCATCCAGGCTGATAATGTGGAGATGGTCAAGGTTCTGGTGGACAATTTTACGCGCGCGGAAGTGCCATTTGCGTCAAATAATTTGACGCCGTGCGTATGGCCTTGTTGATTCCCCGCAGCACTAAGAATTAAACACTCTGATCCCCGGTACCCTGACGACAAGCCTGATACTAGGTATCAACTTGTCGGGTCCGCTTTTGAGCACGGGCATTTGGAGCTGGCGCAGGGTCTGCTTCACTGCGTAAACATGATGGCTACCACTTGGATTCGGGCGGCAGTCAAGGGTGGGGATATGGAGGCAGCTGGCTGGGTCTACAGTTAACTGGGTCGTTATGGAAACCCCGTTGGCGCGGTTGATGCGGCACTGGAAGACGGGAACATGGAGATGTTACGCTGGTTGCTTGATTGTTTCGAAGTGTCGGGATTTGGCTCGAGTTGGCCCTTGTGGAGACTATGACACTGCTGAATGAATAGATGCTATCAGCTCATCGCATCCAGTGCATTTGGGCTTCGAAGTGCTGTGATCGAAGCTGCGGATTGATGCTATCAGCTCATCGCATCCAGTGCATTTGGGCTTCGAAGTGCTGTGATCGAAGCTGCGGATCGGGGGGAGCTTGAGATGACGCGCCGTCTTCTAGACCACGAGGCGCCAGCGGAGGAGAAGCCATCGATGCTGCCGCTGGACATGGTCACTTGGACTTGGCTCAATGGCTGCACGATAGTTTTTCTGTACAACCGCAGCCATGGATGCTGCTGCCAAGGCTGTTTGACCCACGCTATCGATTCTGCCGCTGCCGAAGGCCATCTCGAAATTGTGCGGTGGCTTGCGAAGAAGGGCGAGGCCTGCACTACACATGCCATTGATGCTGCAGCGGCGAATGGGCACCTTGGCGTCATTAAGTAGATTCCCTTAAACAGGACCGAGGGCTGCACGTCGGAGGCAATGAACCAAGCTGCGAAGTTTGGGCACTTGGAAATTGTGAAGTGGCTACATGTTATCCGAGAAGAAGGGTGCACTGTGGCTGTGATTGACGAAGGAGCAAGGCACGGATACTTTCTCGTTGTTCAGTGGCTCGTGGAGAACGGTAAACCTTGCTCAAAGGAGGCTCTCTTGAACGCGTTGGTGGCTGGGCGATTTAAAATCGTGCAGTTTCTCAGCTTGAACTACGCTACGAGTGTGCGCTTTCGACTACGCTACGAAACGTGTATCGAGCGAACACGTCTGGGGATTCCTTGACTACCTGTACTCTCACTATTCGCAATAGTTTGAGGCTGAGTTCTCGCGTAGGCACATGTACCAAACGACGATAAGATTTCGCGTTTCAGAGCATCTGAAGGCCGAATGCGCCATTGAAATCCGCCCACGAATTATACTATACTGCGCTATTGAAAAGATGGAGCGAAGTTCCTTTCAAAATGTACTACAGTACATCGCAGTAGGCTTTCTATTGAGTGCTGCATGTGAGAACATTGTTGTCTTAGCACACGCATTCCTGAGTTGCGATGATGGCGGTTTGCTGCTATGCTGGTTGGTGGATACTTGTCGTCATGGCTGTTTATTCATGTGATTTTTATCTATGCAAGTTGCCGTCAACTTGAAGTGTTGGGTCCGGCTCATCACAATCCGACGTAAGCTTACTTGTCGGCGACGAGGGGTCCGATGAGCGCGCTGGTGGCCTCGAAGACCTCGTCGGGGCCGGGGGTGGCGTCCACCTTGAAGACCTTGTCCTGCTTCTCGTAGTACATGATGACGGGCATGGTGGAGTCGAGGTACGTGCGGAAGCGCTTGCGGATGGCCTCGGCGTTGTCGTCCGTGCGGCCGCTGGTCTTGCCGCGCTCGAGCAGGCGCTCCTCCATGACGCTCTCGGGGCAGTCGTAGAAGAGCACGCCCTGCACCTGGAACTCGGCCTCGGGCATCTCCTCCTGCCAGCCCTGCAGGTTGTCGAAGTTGCGCGGGAACCCGTCGATGAGGAATAGGTCGCGGCCGCTCTTGACCATGGCCTGCTGCAGCAGGTTCAGCGTGATCTTGACGGGCACGATCTGGCCCTCCTTGATCATGCGGTCGATCAGCTCGCCGTTCTCCGAGCCCGACTGGCGCTCCTCGCGCAGCAGGTCGCCGGCCTGCACAAAGTATCACACAATATCACAAAAATGTCAGCAGGACCTTGTGATACATCGCTGCTTCTGGGCTATATCTCCCTCACCGACAGGTGGACGAAGCCGAACTTCTCCACGAGCTTGGCGCACTGCGTGCCCTTGCCGGCGCCGGGACCGCCCAGCACGAACAGGATCTTCTTGGTCAGCGCGGCGCACATCTCGGCGGCAGGTTCAGGTGGGAGTTGGTGCTTCGTCGTCAAATTTGCAACTGCCCAAAAACGTACAGGAGGGGACAAAAAGCGTCGTTCACACAAAAAGCTCTAATGCGTGTGGTGCACATTAATATAGGATGGGTACTAGTCTAAGGCGGACCAAAATAGTGTTTTAGAACTATTTTGCGAGGCGGTTCGATCTTGATTGAGATCCGCTCCATAGTGCGAGGAAGGAAGGATCGCTTCAAGTGCGACAGCAGCAGGCGCCGCGATGGAGAACAAGGGCCACGTGGCCATCAACATGTCGGGAAGCGGCTCGCTCGACGTGGCGCTGGCCAGGGAGGAGGCGCTGCACCGCTTCCGGGATATCAACTGGGCCACCTACACGCGGTAAGCGCCGCACACACCCGCTTTTTATCAGGTTTTCTGCTTCTTATTTGTTGCAGATATTGGTCACTAACGTCGCGTTATTATTTTTTTCTTATTTTGGTGCGGACTATTTAGTGCCGGAGGGTTCTCGCTGGAGAAGACGGAGATCAATGCGCTCAAGGACCTGGAAGGCGTCATCAAGCCGGGAGCAGACGACGCCACGAATGTCAAGGCCGTGGACGAGTTCATGAGCGGTGAGTGGGGCGCGGCTCGCCCTATTGGATCCAATACAGGATACTTATTTAATATATATGCTGCAGATGCTGGGCCGCTGGTGGGCAGCGCGCTGCTCAAGCTGGTGAAGAATGTGACGGAGCCGACGGTGCTCAAGTACTGTCTGGCTCGCATGGAGGAGCTGCTGCCGGGTACGGGGCTGAAATGTTGTTAGGAGATTGTTGATACTTTGGTATTGACGTAGGTGCGTCTCTATTGATGTTGATGCAGACGGTCTTCGTCTGCACAAGCGGATGGTGTACTTCGTGCCGGAAGGGAGCAACGTGGATGCGGCTCCGTTCTTGAGGATGATCCGTAACGACACGGGCTACATGCAATACGCCGCCAGCCACTTGCTCGCTCTTTTCCTCACGTGAGTTGGGTTGGTCGATTGATATTGTATTGTGATGAAATTGTGGTGATTCTTAAAGTTTTGGGTTGGTTGATACTAGGATTCGACCTCGCCAGGAAGACGCGGAAGCGCTGGGCCAGTGGGTGATTCAGGCGCTGAAGACTGGGGCCTTGCCGACGTCGACGAACGACTCAACCCGCGCCAATGTAACGCGTGCCGCGGTCTCGTCTTTGATGGTGCTTCTGCGCAATGAAAAACTGCGCGTGGTGTTCGTGAAGCAAGGCGGTGTGGCTCCGTAAGTTGCTGTCTCTATATTGCAGCGCGAAGTGGACGTACTTCCTCACCGATTTTTTCTTTTGCTGAGATAGAGTGGTGGAGCTGTTGGAGAGCTCACAGAACCGCGCTCAGCTGGCGTATGAGGTGTGTTCATCGGGTTCTGGCGTCATGCACAGTTATCAGGAGTGCTAATGTCTGCATCTGGTTATTTGCAGCTTACGTTCATCTTGTGGACTCTGGCTTTTTGCGACGAAGCCATGGAGAAATTTGTTGCGGCTAAGGCCCTGGATGCAATTGTGCTCCAAGTGGCAGCAGCCCCTCGTGAGAAGGTCGTCCGCGTCGCCTTAGAAGCTCTTCAGGTACGCTCTTTCATTCAAAACCGAAGAGCGCACGTAATAAATCGTGTCGTCCTGCTAATCACAGAGTCTCTTTTTCTTATAGAACCTGCTCGGCAAGCTCAGTGGCTTCTTCAACGAGCGTATGATTGACAGCGGATTGCTGAAGACGCTAAACAACATGCGCGAGAGAAAGTGGGCCGATGAGGATATCGCGAAGGGCATTCAGGCCGTTCGCGATGTGCTCATCCGTGAGTACAAAGAACTGAAGTACGTACTGCAACATAAGTATTCTACCAGCACTTGGTGTGTGAAACTGATCACTTGCTTCTGTGTTGTTGTCTCGGCGAACAGTACGATGGAGCGCTACGAGAAGGAATTGCGAACGGGAACCCTGAACTGGGGTCTGCTACACACGGACAAGTTTTGGAAGGACAACTTCATGACGTTCGAGAACAAGGACTTTGAGCTCATTCGGTAAGCAGAACCTATTTCGCCTTGTTCACCTTGTTAGCCACCTCATACTAACATATCAATGCGTGTGGCAGCTTGTTGATCGACCTGTTGGAATCCGACGACTCCAAGACGGTTGCTGTGGCTTTGTTCGATCTGGGCGAGTTCGTGCGCTTCTACCCTAACGGCAAGCACATTGCGAAGAGACTTGGGGCGAAGAAGGTGGCAATGAAGCTCATGACTCACGAGAACGCAGAGGTGCAAAAGCAAGCGCTACAGTGCATCTCCAAGATGATGGTCAACAAGTGGGAGTTTGTCAAGTAAGAAACGGGAGTACGGTTGGTGTCGGAAGCCCAGACAAACAGAGATCCGCGCGTCTCCGAGGCGCAGTACGCTCGTAGGAGGCGCATAAAAACAGTTTTAACATTGACAGGGAGTTGTGGTTGTAGCAACAGTTGTTGAAGTGTTTATCGCCATCTGGATATCAAAGCCCATGACTGCATGTGAGTACATCGAGCTATACGTCGCGTTACGCATCGCGCGTATCTGCTCGAATTTCGGTCTTGCCTTATCCAGCTGAGATGGACGAATGATTCACAACTACACTGACAATTTTTGCTGTTGTTATTTGTGTTCATCGTAGTGACGCCTAGTGGGACGCATGCTTTCGATGAATTAAAACGCTGAAGTGGGTGTGGCTACTTCGTGTTTGCCCACGTGCGCCAAAGACCAACAGCAGCCTCCGCCGCGCAAAAGAAGCTCACGAGGGGTTCTGAGAGTAATAGACAATAGAATGTTAACGAGACTATACCTTGAAGATAAGACACCCTAAATGAGGAACGCACCAGGGAGGAAACCCTTCTCAAGCGACCAGTGGATGCACGGTCCAGCGTAGAAGAAGTTGCGCAGCTGCACGTAGTACAACTCGCGACGGCTACAAAGGACCAACAACAAAAAACTCTGTTAATACCAACCTGATGAAGTAAGTAAATAATACGATGACGTCTTACCGAGCCTGAATAGCAGCGAGCTGGGTCGCGCGCTACATCAAGTCAAGCAAAACAGACACGCGATCAGTCCACCCCACCCAAATTCCACACCAACAACCATCGTCCCAACTACCATACCTCCTCGTCCGAGAGGTCTTCCTGCTCCCTGATCTCCTTCTCCTTTGCAGTCAACGCGCGGATCCTGTCGACACCATCACACCAGTCAGAAACCTGAACACCTCATAGCCTTTCAGCAACTTCAACGTACCGGAGCGCGTTGGCGTACACGTCCAGCAGGATGTAGATCCCCCACGCCTGACACGACTGACGCGAGACCTTCATCGCGTCAATGTTCAGCAGCTTCGGGGCGCTGTCATCATTCACCGGCACCACCAGAACACACAGTCACACCGTCAACAACCAGAATATCGTAAGACCCCCGCACACAGCCAGCTACTCACACGAAGCCGACGTAGGAGACGTGCTCCAGCGGGTAGTACGCGATCATGGACAGCGCCTGCAGACTGACGACGCGCCGCACGTGGTCGCTGTCGTCCCCGTAGCACCACGAGCCGTTCTTCCAGGCCTCGTACGACTCGAAGCCGCCCGTGAAGCGGATGACGTAGCGCGCCATGGAAATGTTGGACGCGATGGCGCGCAGGCCCTTGGACGTCTCCGTCTCCTGCTGCGCCGTGTGCGCCAGCAGGTGGCCCATGGCGCCCAGGCCGTAGCCGATGGTCTTGTAGAACTTGTCAGCGCGGAACGTCGAGCTGCTGAAGCGCGCGAACTTGTCCACGTCCAGCAGCGCCAGGCTGCTCTTGTCGTCGGCGCTCATGGCTGGTTACTTGGTCGATTGGCTGTGGCTGTGGGCGGACGAATCGGCAAATGCGCAAGACGAGGGTATTGCGTCGCCTGCTTCAAGGTAGAGAGGACTCGACGTTTGACGTATCATTTCGCCCAACGGGAATTGGTCCAGGCGGACTATAAATTGGTCCTGATAGGGTTAATTCACATCAATTAGATGCGATACCACACTTAAGAGCTAAGTGCGTCGGCGCTCGCTTAAGTTCGTCTCCCAGGAACATTTATCAAAACCACCCCAAATAGGCACCCCACAGGTATTGTGAAAACCGCTTCACTTGCCTATTTTGGTCGTAAATCGATCGATTAGCACCCTGATTTAGCTTGATCGATTTGTAAATCAATCGCGTCCCTGCGATGATTAGACGATAATTTTAGGGAAGACCAGTCGATATAGACGCGTTTGAAATAGAATGCCTACCTTTTACTGGGCAATCGTGCAGGATGGCGGTGCATATGGATCACAATCGATTTAAACCCTGATTTGCACTCTGATTAATTAGGCGATTGAGATCTAATAAGGGGTTTACAGGTGGGCGTTTTAGCCGGTTCTTACAATAATGATTGGGCATTAATCTGATCACCCTACAATCGGAGGCATCGAGTCGAGGACTGCAGGAAGCGCGAGCCCGCACGCTCAGGGCGCCAATGAAGCCCACCACCATCTCTGCTTGACGGCTGCATCGTGTCGCCTGCCGGCATCGTTTCAGGCCCAGCTCCCACGCGCCAATAAGCGTCGTCCCCATGCTCTGCGTCGTGTTGCTGGCCAGCGGCGTGTCCGTGTTCAGCGTCGTCTCCGTGTTCGGCATCGCCCCCCAGACCCAGCGTCATCTCCGTTCTCGGTGTCGTGACGTCGTCCCCAGGCCCTGTGTCGTGTTGCTGGACAGCGTCGTGCTGCTGGTCAACAGCATTAGCACCGAGATAAGCTTCCTGTTGATGACCGGCGTCGGCGCCATGACGAAGGCCAGTCTCGTGGACTTCAGCTCCAGCTCCATGTAGGCGGCTCATCGTCAACCCCCTGACCAGTATCAGCACCATGTCCACTGTGATGGTTGAAGTCGTTGTTGAGTGGAGCAGTCGCTCCTCACAGCAGGGCAGTCGGCAGAAGAGCCGACTTGCCGGCGACAGAAAAGAATAGGCTAATGAGAGACAAAAGTCTGAACACCTGTTGAATCTGTTAGCAAGTTCTAGGGGAGTTTAGCTCTGAACTCTTTATCTATGGACATAGGGCAGAAAGGGCCTACCCACCAACTGTTTGTGCGATGAGGATATGAAGCAGAGGAATGGTAGCCGGCCGAGGACGAAGTCCGAGGACGAGCTCACTTCCTCTTTTGCTTCAGACTGAGCACGTCTTGAGAATAAGCATAGGAATAGAGGAATAAGGGAATAATAAAATTACTGTGAGGTATTCCAGTGGTTTAAAGAGTAAGATGAACAAGCAAAGCATGAGCGTTTCCGACAAGCTGGTCTACTCTGGTGAGAAGACCACGTTTGAGGGGTGGAAGGACAAGCTCAAGGCTCTTCTGGTGGCGAAGAGCGATGCGCTGGTTGTCATCGAGCTGAAGCCGGACGCTACGGACGCAGGGAAGGGCGCGCACGCGCTGCAGAGGGCCTTTGTGTGGTGCCAGGCGTCGTACATCAAGGATCTGATGAACCAGACACTCCCGTCCGGTGCTATCAGTGAGGCCCTGATGCAACGTTCGGTCCATGTGATCTGGGGCTTTATCAAGAAGCGCTTCGGACTGAACAGCGCGTCCGGGGTTGTAGAGCTGGTCCAGAAGTTTGATGTGATCATCAACTCGGACTTCAAGACCCTGGGGCTCCTTTTCCAGGAGTTAAAGACGACCAGAGACATGGCCAACCGGAACAGCCGTGACGCGTTTGACACCGGGCTGATCTCTCAGCAGTTCATGTTCATCAAGCTGCTGGCTGTTCTGCCCAATCACCTGTGGGGATCGTCCAGCAAGTTCATGGCCGACGAGTTTACGACAGAGAAGGTCAAGTCAAGCCTCTGTGCGATCTTTGGGACCAAGAGTCGGGCCGAGATTGTGGCACTAGACAAGGGCGTGCACGTCAATCACGTTGACGCGGGAACCGCCAAGCCGACGGCCAGCGCCCTGGGAAAAGAAAAGCCAGGACTGAGCTGGGTCGAGATGACCACCACAACTTGGGGTGGCGCAGGTGCTACTACTGCATTGGCGAGTTCAACCACCTGGACAACATTGACCCGCACAATAAGGTGGATTGCCCCAAGCAGAAGCTCGACCAGAGTGGCAAGGTGCCTGTGTTCCGCAGGAACATCCTGAAACCAGGCTTCAAGACCGAGCGTGGTATGAACGGTGCCACACAGAAGGGGCAAGCCAAGACCAAAGCGCAGGGAAAGGCGAAGGCCAAGGCCAAGGCGAAGAAGGAAAGGCCGTCGGCGGTTGCTCAGCTGAATGTACCGGCTGCTGCTGTGGACGCAGACACGCCGGCGAGTCCGGCTGTCTCTCTGAGCCCTCCGAGCTCGTTGCAGACGCCGCTGACGCCTGGCTCTAGCGACCTGCTGGATGTCGAGCCTATGGACACAGACGAGCTCATGAGTGACTTCGACATCGGCGCAAACGCGGGGCGCATGGAAATGGCTCGAGAGATCTCGACGCAGCTGAATCAGTTACATATGAGCTTCGGGGAGAAGGCACGGTCTGACTATCCTTCTTTGCTTGATTGTGACAAGGTGCTGACAAAAGCTTCGTGGGTGCTGGGCTCAGGGTGCGGATACGGCCTGACCAGTGATTAGTCCAAGTTCGTAGAGAAACGACCCGACTCTGGATACATGTTTACTTTTGCACAATACACACGCTGGAACCATTAAACTGTATTTTCCGGGCCCACAAGGGATCCGACCGTTTCTTTTTGAGACCATCTCACTTGTACCACATGCAAAGTCCAACATTCTGAGTTAATATTGGCTTAAGAGGGGAGGGTACCAAATTTTGGGATCTCAGACTGGAAAGTACAAATTTGTACTTTATGAGAACAGTTTAGTGTCTGTAGCTCGTGCAATCAATGGACCATACTATTTATAACACAAAACAATGAAAGACAGGCAGTTGCTGTGCAACGCTGTCAAGCAAGGGCCTTGCAAGACTCTAGCCTTATCTGGTACCGGTAGGCTAGAGAGCGCACTGCAGGAATGGCATGTAAAACTTGGGCACATCAATAAAGAGCAGCTTATTGCCATGTTGAGCAAGAAGTTGGTAGCCGGGATGCCTACACTACCAGCATCCGAGCTGCGAAAAATCCCCTTCTTCTGTGCTACATGCGCTGAGATGAAGAAGAGGAGGATGTCATATCGTAACACCACATGATCGAGAGACACTCAGCCGATCAGTACGATACGCATGGATACAAATGGCCCCATGAAAACCATGGGAGTGTATGGGAGCATAGGAACGATTCAGTACTTCCTGAGCATCATTGACGACAACACATCATGGCGCTGGACATACGTCCTACGCACCAAGAAAGAAGTGTTTGAGAAAGGCAAAGAGCTGTTACTACAGCTGGAATGTGACGGGAAGTTTAAGATCCGTAGGATTCGGTCTGATGGGGGCATTGAGTTTGTCAATTCTGCCTTTAAGAGCTTCTGTAAAGGCATGGACATTGTCTTTCAGACATCCAATTCTTACAGTCCCTAAGAGAATGGAGCTGCAGAGAGGGATCACCAGAGCAACCTCGACCGAGTGCGCTGTGCATTAAAAGGTGCGGACATGGCAGTGGGAGCGAAGGCGGCGCCAAGCGAGACTACCCCGTCAGTGGGAGTTACCACACGAGCCAAAGCGTCCACTGAGGCAGTGGGAGCTTCGAATAAGCGCCGACGCGCTGGACTTACGGAGGCACCGCCAACCCGCGAGTCGCGACCGCGTCGTGAGACTAAGAAGCCAAAGAGGTATCAGGACTATCAATGATTTCATTGACAAGACCATTGCAAATGATGTCCTTGAGCACAAGGTGCCTACACCAAAACCACTGAAGGCGGCACTAAGTGGACGACACAGAGAGCAGTGGAAACAAGCTCTGGAGCTAGAGTATGCCTCTTTGATTGAGAATGGGACATGGCGACGCGTACCTTTGCCACCTGGACGCAAGGCGTTGCCCTGCCACTGGGTACTTGTGGTAAAGTATAACGCCGACGTGACTGTCGAGCGGTTTAAGGCACGACTTGTTGGACAAGGAAACCACCAAGAGTTTGGTGCGGACTGTGACGAGGTATACGCGCCAGTAGCGAGATTCGAGTCGCTCCGCTTAGTTCTGGCGATTGGAACGATACTAGGTTGCCAGATTCACCAGATAGATGTGCGCACTGCGTTCCTTAACGGCGCCATGGAGGGTGAAGAGAAGATATACATGCGGCAACAGCATGGGTTTGTGAAGCGAGGCCACGGGAACCTGGTCTGTGAACTTTGAAAGAGCATCTATGGCCTAAAACAAGCCCCTCGCATCTGGTATAGAGTCCTTCATACCTTCCTGACGCCGATGGGTTTTGTGCGCTGCCGCAAAGAGTTTTGTATCTATGTACAAAAAGTGGGAGATGAATGGCTTATAGTCGTGGTATATGTTGATGATCTGGCAATTATGTCACGAGACATGAGACTCATGAACAGGCTTAAAGCCGAGCTATCAAGTCGGTTCAAAATGGAGGACCTGGGAGACATTCACTACATTCTGAAAATGGAGGTGCATCGCAATAGAGCCCAGCGCACGATGATGATCTCGCAGCGGAAATACATTGCAGAGCTGATCAGTAAGTACAACTTGGTCAATAGCACCCCAGCGATGACAGCGCAAGTTCCAGGACTCGTACTCGAGCCTGAGACGAAGCTGGGCGCAGAGCAGATAGCTGCGCAGCCTTTTGACTACAGAGGCATTGTTGGATCACTCCAATACTTAGTCCGTGGGACGAGACCGGACATTGCTAACGCAGTAAGGGAGCTAAGCAAGTTTGTTCTTGTTACAACCGCACACACTGGGAATCTGCTAGGCGAGTACTCAAATACTTGAAAGGGACGTCGAAGTACGGTCGGTTACTCGATGGGAACACGAGTGACGTGACTTACGAAGTGTACACAGACGCGAGCTTCGCGTGTCAACGAAAAGAACGCAAATCGGTTTCCGGCTATGTGATTCAAATGGCAGGAACAAGCGTATCCTGGTGCAGTAGCAAAACAGGGAAGCATATCGGTCTCGACTGCTGAAGCAGAAGTTATCGCACTTAGCGAAGGAGCCAAGGAAAGTGAGTGGCTGTGGCATCTGCTGGGGGAAATGGGATTTCCGCAGAAGGAACCAGTGCAGGTTTGGTGCGACAGCAACGCAGCCATCAGCTTTGTTAAGAATCCTGGGAATCACAAGGCAAACAAACACATTGAGATTCGGCACTTGTTTAGGAGGGACTTGGTTAAATTCGGTCGCCTCAAGATTGCCTACTGTTCGACAACAGAGATGACGGCAGACATTCTGACTAAGGCGCTGCCCACAAAGCAGTTTATAAAAATAAGAAAAAAGCTTGGAGTTTGTGATCTGAACCTTGCCCCTAGCACTTAGTGGGAGTGTTGAGTGGAGCAGTCGCTCCTCGCAGCAGGGCAGTCAGCAGAAGAGCCGACTTGCCGGCTACAGAAAAGAATAGGCTAATGAGAGACAAAAGTCTGAACACCTGTTGAATCTGTTAGTAAGCTCTAGGGGAGTTCAGCTCTGAACTCTTATCTATGGACATAGGGCAGAAAGGGCCTGCCCACCAACTGTTTGTGCGATGAGGATATGAAGCAAAGGAATGGTAGCCGCCCGAGGACGAAGTCCGAGGACGAGCTCACTTCCTCTTTTGAGCACGTCTTGAGAATAAGCATAGGAATAGAGGAATAAAGGAATAATAAAATTACTGTGAGGTATTTTTTCCAGTGGTTTATACGGTGGTATCTAGCTCGTTACTTTAGCAGGTAGACGTTGCTTATACAGTCCTCAATACAAACTGAAACTTCCAGTGGTTTAAAGAGTTCATTCAAACAGTCGTGCCCCGCATCCGTTCAAGGCTCAGCGTCGTGCCCTTGTTCAGCCCAATCTCCAGCTTCGTTGCCAACACGGCATTAGGCATACTATCAGCCCCGGGGTAGTCACCGAGGGTTGTCATGTCCATGCTTCCAGTACCAGCGTCTGGAACCGCGTCGCGCCCTATGTCAGCGTATCCCGTAGGTGGGCTACCTACGGGATACGTCCATTCACCCATCCAAGATCGCCGGAGAGGGTGGCCAAGTCGGTGAATACCTCGTCCACCATGTCCTCAAAGTCTGGCAGTGAGGATCCCAGCTCTTCAAGTGCAGACGGAGTTGCTACGCCTGAGGTGAAAGTGCTTCCAATGGGCAATTCCCAGCTACATATCGACCCGGGATGACAGCAACGCCGGATACATCATCTTACTTATCAACACCCGGGCACGTTGTTGCGTTGTGCCCGTCGGATTTACCGCAATTGGTGCATCGATACAAATTGCGTTTGTTCTTTACTTCGCCGGTAATTCGATGTTGTAGTCTCCGTAGCTTATCGCTGAGAATATTCTTTTGGTGCGGTGCTTTGTTGATTATTGAGACAGCAGGGTGTCATGCACGACTTTCTCCTACTAGGAAGGCGTTTTTGTCGTTTCTCTTTTTAACTTTCTTCGCTGCCTTTTTTGCTGATGTTCCGGTCTATTTGTATGCAGGGGGTGGGAACACTGTGATATCTGCTACCAGATCATTAGAGGAAGGGCGATACCCACATCATTGAAAGCCTTTGTGCAAGTCGACACTGTGTATGATGGGTGAAAAAGAGTGACCTCGATAGTTAGATTTCGAAGCGTTCCTCTCCCTCACTTTACCTTCACAGCCGACTAAGGTCGTGTTTATTTCACGTTTTACACACAGATCAGTGTGTGTAAAATCCATTTTGCAAAACCATCAGAACTTAATCACCACATGCACTTGTACGATTTCATTAAGTTCAGATGCGAACTTGCCCGGTGCAAACGTAATCTATGCAAATAGACTGTAAAACTGTATGCGCACCTATCATGTGAAGCCTCGGAAACACTGGTACCGATTTAGCTCATTTTCCTCTGAGGGTGAATGTACTGGAGAAGTGCATTTCGAAACCTCTCTGATGTTGAGACTACGGTCCTGAGGCATTTTCAAGCTACGAGAATGCTCTTCTAGAACACCTCCAGCAGTGGATGGCGACTGCCGCGGCGCCCCAAGCGCCCCATTGGTCGTCCGACGCGGGAACAAGACCCAAGCCGCTCATGTTGAGCGTGAAGACCTTTGAAGGCAAGGAGGGTGAACGCTTGATGCTTTGGACCCGTGAAGTTGAGATGGCTATGAGCTCAGCTCTACTCCGGACGGAGTCACAGCGCGTGGCACTAGCTATCTCGAAGTTCGGCGGGCGAGCGAGAGAGTGGCACTAACGTCCGGGACATCGGTCGAGGTGGTCTTCTCGACGTGGGACCAGCTGAAACAGCAATTGTCCTGAGTGTTCGCTCCGCCTAATGAGGCGTATCGCGTGCGCTCAGGCTTCCTAGCTACTCGGCAGAGCAAGAAGGTTGGTTAACTATGGCCAACAGCTGAGAACTCTCATTGCAGTATGCCTGCTGACCCCTTGCCGGAGGCAGTCACCGTCACGGTGTTCATGGAGGGCCTTCGCACTGGTAAAGTTGTAATTTGGAGGTACTGTTAAGACGCTCGGTAGTATAATGCATAATTCCCCTTTTTAACCCCTTACTTCCCGGGCTAGATACGAGGTGTATATTTTTTTCTGTCCCATAATCTAACGTCTTG
>JAIKVE010000811.1:0-15993 GCA_024679115.1 Phytophthora pistaciae | reverse complement strand
TGCGCATGCGCTCGCAGCTGCACGTGGTGCGGCAGCCCGACGACGCGCAGGCGCAGAAGCTGCTGGTGGCCGAGACGCTCGTGAGTCTGCTGAGAGGCATTTCACCATTGGAGGAAGAAGACGTGGAGCTGGAGCTGGAGGCTGAAGCGGCGGGCGTGAGACGCAGAGGAGCACGACAGGAGAGACGCAGGAACGCTAGAGAGGACAACCAGCAGCGCATGCGGCGCTTCAGGTCGGCTGCGAGTCGCTGCAGCTACTTGGTGTCGAGTGCTGCATCCAGACAGGAGCAACAAGATGCAGAGGAGTTCTTGTCCTTCTTGCTGGAACTGCTGCACGATCTATTGCGGGTTCCGGCGCAGCCACAACGAGAAGAGGAGGAGGAACGCCAGCAGTTCCTCCAAGCGGAGAAGTGGTGTCTCAAGAAGCTTAAGAGCTACGACCCGAACGACCCGAGGTCGTACATGCACGCAGTCGGTATGTGTGGTGGTGGGATTGGTGAAGTGGTCGCTATGGAGATGAACTTACATTCTTCGTGTTGGTGGTTTTTCTCGATACAGCAAACCTCGGCGAGGCGCGTTGGAGCCATTTCCTCCGGCAAAACGCGTCAGTGATTACCGATCTGTTTTCGGGGCAAACTGTGCGAGGCTCGCAATGCTGCAGCTGTGCTAACCTCACGTGTCTTCACGAAGAGCAACGGTGCGTATAGTACGGTAGTTTTGAAGTGGCGTGGTTTATAAGATTGACTTATCGTGCTTGTAATTGCTGCGAACAGGATTATTTCATTAGCCATCGCTTCGGGGAACGGTGATCAAACATTGTCCGAGTGTCTGGAGCACTTTCGTCACCCTGAACAGCTCACTGGCGACAATCGTGTGTACTGCGATGGCTACTGCCGTGCCAAGACCACCCGCCTCACGCAGATTCTACTACAGCGTGTGCCGCCTGTGTTGGTTCTTCGACTGCAACGGTTCAAGCATACGTCGACGAGAGGACACACGGAGAAGGTGGATACACCCGTGAGCTTCCCGTGTGGGAGCGACGAGCTGCTGGACATCACCATGAATGCATTTATCCGAGACGAGGAGAAGCGCGTCACGTTCCAGCTGGCTGCCGTGTGTGCTCATCTTGGCAACTCGATAGACTCTGGTCACTACGTCGCGTATGTGCGGCATCATCATTCTCGACAAGAGCCCGCAGAGTGGCTTCGGATCGATGATGACGTGGTCTCAGTGCTTGATGAGGCAACATTTCGAAGAGAGACGTTAACGTCGGCCTACCTTCTCTTCTACACACTAGTCACACGGTGACCCACGAAATAACGTTTGTTGTCAAATCACACCACAGTGCAATCGGAGGTACGGATTAAATCTTGCGTTGTGAACGTCATATTTCTTGTCGTTGGGTCATAGCTACTTCGTATAGCTAGGTTGTTGCCTCGCTGCGTAGGCATTCGCAGCCTTCTTCAGACGCTTTCAGACATCCTTGTGGCATTGCGGCCAGCGGACCATGCCTGCCTTGCATCCCGGGTATCCGATGGAGCGGCACGCAGGCCAATCGTTGGCACCAGGACGGCAGTAAGCGTTCACATCGTCATCTTCAGCCAGCTCGTGGCGGTTGTCATCGGATCCGGACTCGCTCCCGCTTCCGCTTCCATCGTACTCAACGTATTCGGCCAGCTTACGGCTGTTGCCATAGCGGCCGATATTGTCCCCGGAACCAGACTCACTGCCGCTCCCATCGTCTTCGCCACGCAAGTTCGATAGCTCAGTCATGGTTACGGTCGGGTGCTGATCCTCCAGGTAGCCCAGCCAATTGCCTGCAAAGAGCACAACAGATAAACACCGGAACTGGTACTAGCGCAGAAAATAGCTGCAGTACCTTCTTCAGCATTCACCCAAGTCCCCACGATCGCCACCAACACCATCAGACATGATAGAACCTTCATTTTTCACAGAGGTGAGTATTTACTTCGTCCTTGGCTAATCGTGTCGGCGCAACTTCAGAAGTGACCATCTTGGAAACCAGACATTGTGTCTTACAGCTCCCAGAGTAAATCCTCGAAAATGACACGTGGACTACAAAAGATATTCCGGCGAAAACCACAATTATTTTATGCAAACTCTCGACACTACGGCGTCGGAATGAGAAGGAAACAAGAGTTGTACAAACGATTTCGGAGAAACAGCCTACCAGACCAAGGAACTCTACGACACCGAGGTGTAGAAGTGGAACTGGTGGTAGTAGTCCAGCACAGCAGTCGTGCCAAAGCGGAACAGCTTGCCCACGAGTGGCACGTAGTCGAGCACGTCCGCAGCCTATACATATGCGCATCAATTGAGCAGTGAGTACACGTTCGTGGCCCTGTTCAAAAATCCTCCACCTAGAAATCTCTACCTTTCCAGTAGCAGGCTTCGTGACAGTTGCAAACACTGGATCGCGCAGCAAATAGAGAAGAAGGGCCATCTACCACACGGAAACAATGGTAAGCACTTTCGATAGTCTAAGAGCACAACGGGGGTAGAAGTCAAACACACCTTTCGGGCTGCGATTTCGTCCTTCGCCTTGTCAGCGGTGACAGGCTTCTTCGGCTCCACCGGTTTAACAGCTGTAGCCGATAGCGCCAAACTGCATAAAAACAAAAGGCGGCGTAAGCCATACGACCCATTTCGCTGCTTGCTGACCGTGTTACATTCGGCAAGGACGTACCCAGAGAGTTCCACGAGAAGCGAAGCAACCACAGGAGTCCACGAGGTCTCCGGTCGGCGACGACGCAGCAGTGCATACACGACGGGCCGCAAGATGTGGCAGACCTCTCCCGCTACAAGGAGATCCTCGCGCGAGCCTTCCGCAACTTCAATCGTTGCGTCCTATCAAGCAGAACCCACCATGGTTAATCAACGCAGGCAAGTATAAGATGCCGATTTTTCCTCGACTCACTTCAAACATGATCTTGTTGGGGGCTTCCTCGACACTCTTCTCCTTCATCGGTTCAGGCTCCGACACTGCAGCCACATCATCGCAATGAAGAAGATACCACACCAAAAGCTTAGCACAAACGAAGCTTTCAACTCGGCCATTCGACTACTCACGTTTTCCGAAGGTCTTGCCCGTGCGGGAACCAGGCTGCTTCGGCTTCTTGAAGCGCGCGAATGCGGACGGTCGAGGAGCAGATTCCACACCCTTGTACTGTATCATTGTAGTACCGAAACCTGTGAGTCTAGATTCGCAGACACAACGAGGCAGCAGGTCCACTCACCTTGCCGCCACGGATCATCATGGCACGACGGCGCTGTGCAAGCAACACCAGCCGGAGCACACTCTTCACGACCTCCACCCACACGATCAGGCGCCACTTGCCAACGTCTCCGCCGACTCGGCGGGCGACGACTTCCGCCAGCACTTGCACGTGCGAGATCAGCGAAAGGGGAACCCGTACCAACCGCGTCAGTCTGCACAGTACAGAACAACACAGCAGCAGTCAGTGCATGTAGCTCCAGTTTCTTGGCATCCAGACCAACTTCAACTCCAGACGCACTTCTGGCTGCCAATCGGTGGCTCCTGCTCCGCATTGTCCTTCTTCCACAGCACGTAGTCGTGGTACAGGTGCAGCAGCCCCACCAGCGAGTAGCCGAACTGCGTGGCCACCTCCGGCTCCATCACCCGCTTCTGCACCATTAAACAACCAAGAGATACGTTAAGAAAAGCTATACCAAATAATAATAAAAAATCTTTCAAGATCTCTCGAGTTGAAGCCACGCACCGGCACCAGCTGCGGCGCCACGTACAGCGTGGTCTCCACATTGCGGGCCAATCCCGTGTGGCTGCCCACCCACGCTTCGTACGCGGCGAGAAGCGATGACGTCTTGGCGAGCATCGAGTCGGAGGACGCGGGAGCCTCGGGGGAGGGGGAGACCACGCGCGTGGTGGTGGTCGTGGTGCGTGCGACTGTCTTGGTGGACTGGGAGTCGCCCTCCGTCGTCACGTCCGTCTCCACCGTCGTCCTCTTGCTCTCGTCCGCCATGATCGATCGATCCGCTTGTGGTAAGGTACCGCCGGTGTCCGTCGGACCGCTACTTGAACC
Organism: Phytophthora pistaciae; assembly: GCA_024679115.1. Classification (NCBI taxonomy): domain Eukaryota; phylum Oomycota; class Peronosporomycetes; order Peronosporales; family Peronosporaceae; genus Phytophthora; species Phytophthora pistaciae. The sequence continues at coordinate 11,912 of JAIKVE010000811.1, read as the reverse complement.
CTCAACGTTGACTAAACGATATGTAGGATGCGTCCTATAAGTGTAGGTTGATGTAGCGATATGTGATTGGCTCGTGGTATTCAGTGTGGTACTTCCTGCATATGAGCATGGCGCTGGCGATGGTGGTGGAGGCGTCGGACGCGGACGCCACGTACGCGCTGGTTACCGACCCGCAGGAAATTGCATTTCTACAACAAGAGTGTCATCTGTATGGTTCACCTGATGGATCGGCTCCAACTGCGACTGCAGCACCCCCACGACTGCGGTTGGCGCTGGAAGAGATGGCGCTGGGCGTCGTGAAAGGGTTCCTTCGACTGGAGACGTCGGTAGCGGACTTTACTGGGCATGGGGCTATGGAGGAGGAGAGACGGACACTAGTGAATGAAATTACAGAAGAATTGAGAGGCGATTCATGGCAAGAATATGCTGTGGATAGCGATGGCGTCACGTGGAGACTGTGTAAGAACTACTTGATCCTTATTAGTTGGTGCGCATCAGTACTAAGACGCTATGGTTGAACACAGCGTCACGACGTCGAGCTCGACTGCGGGTTTTCCGAGATCTGTGGGAGCGAGGCTACGTCGTGACTTTCGGCTCAAAGTTTGGTGCTGATTTCCTTATTTACAAAGGTAAGACGCGGGTTGTGCGCGGGAGGGTGGACTTGCTACTTACGGTTTGTATGTTGTTTTCGCATAGATGACCCCAAGCATATGCATGCGGTGGCTCTGGTGGTGGTGAAAGACTACGAGGAAGAATTCGCACGCGTGGATGTCGTGAGTTTCTGTCGCGTGGCCAAAATGGTGAAGAAGCAGCTTCTGTTCGCGTGTGTGCGGACAAATGGTGAAGACAAGAAGGCCGACGAAAAGGAGGATGGAAACAGAAGCGAGGACAGCGTCGTGTACATTTCATTAACGCATGCACTATTGGTGTCGCGCCAGGAAGCGAGTGCTGAGGAATAGGTATATTCTACCTAGCAAGATGGTGCAAGGGCTTATGAGCTGTTACCACCCCCTTCAGTGGAGGGCGGGGTCTTCATGTTCACTTCGTTCTGCCGGATTTTTTGAGCGATCTTCACGAGGCAATCGGCATCGGCGGGGATCTGCGTGTTTTGGCGCAGGTCAAGTGCGACGAGAGTGTTATTCTGCTGCAAACCCTGCAGCAGCACGTCTCCATCGCTTTCGGTCAGCCCGTTGCTGCTCAGGTCAAGGGAGCGAAGTGCCGTTAGCGAGTCGCTGAGGATTTCAGCTAACGCTTCGGCACTCTCCTTGCCCAGCATGTTACTGCTCAAGTTCAGGTTAGTCAGCGAGGTGTGCTCAACGAGACCTTCCAACAGCATCCGACCACCGTCGTCTGTGAGGCGGTTGAGCCGAAGATCGAGCTCCACCAGGCTGGTATTGTACTTGAGCCCGCGACTGAGGTACCTCCCGCCCTCTGCGTGGATCTGGTTGTCGCACAGCTTCAGCGTGGTGATCACGCTTTCGGGGCCGAGCAGTTTGGACAATAACCTCGCTCCGTGGTTCGTCAGCTTGTTGTGTGATAGATCGAGCGACGTGATGCTGGTGTTCTTCACGAGCCCCGTCATGAGCATCCGCAGCAGATCGTCGTCTAGCAGATTGCTGGGTAGCCACAACGTCGTCAGCGAGTTCGACGACTTGATAATGTGCGAGAGGTTGGTCGCGTCGGAGATCTTCATCCCGAACAGCATGCGCTCGTACTTCATCCCAATCTGCTTGACGCCGTAGGTCACTCGAAGCCTGGCCAAGTTGCGCAACTGCGCGCAGATCTCGTTCAAGTCCAGATGCGACAGTAGTTGGTCGATCTCCAGGGTGAATATGTACTCACTGGAAGCCTTTACGACGGCCATCAAGTGGTCATGATCATCCAGCGATGGATCGAAGTCTTCGAGTAGATCTTGCAGATGCTTCTCTAGGAAAAGCTGCTTCCATGTGAGTCCGTGGTCCGCGATCTGAATGTTCTTCCACTGCGTCTTGCTGAGGCAGCAGCGCTTCCAGTAGTTCTCGTCCGTCACATTCGGAGCCGTCACGCACACGTCGAGGTCCAACGGAAGGCGAGCCATGACCTCTGGCAGGAACTGACGAGGCACATTCTGCGCCTTGGGCTGCAGACGGAAGCGGTCGGAAATGATCTTGAGACACATGAGCAACAGCGACGGAATGGCGGACGCCGAAGCAGCATTCTTGCCGTCACTGTCTGCCCCTTGACCGTTCTGGACGACACGAGCGCGGTACTTCTTCACTTGGTCGGACAAGGCACAGACATCTGTCGTCACGCCGACCGTGGAAGCGGAGACCATGTCGCCTGGTGCTGCTGCCTTTGCTACTGAAGTGACTCTTCCCGCCTAATCAAACTCGCTCAGACGCAGTGTCAGTTGCTGGTACACATCAAAATAGCATCGACATGGACGGATGTCATGCATGGATGTCATGACCTCATTTTACGGAGTGTACGGCACTCCTCCACAGTGAGCAGGGCAGCAACTTGCTGCAAGTTGCCGCGAACTTCAACTTGGAGGTCAGAGTGATGGTCACATGGCTTCCCTTGGATTCCGCAATCCATTTCGCTTTCCGCACTCAGCAGCGCAAGTGGAAGCGAGAGGCAAGAAGATGGAGAGGCCCCGAGCAGATGAAGCGAGCGCCAGGGCGATGCTCATGGGAGACGACATCGGCGAGCTGCGCAAGTACATCGGTGCGTCTGGTCCCCCGTTCGGAGCTTTCTTTTACACCCTCTTCTTGTTCCTACTGACGGACGGCTCGATTGCTGTTATGTCTCTTGCAGTGGAGATGATGCAGGCGGAGATGGAGCTCATGGAGAGCATCAAGCTGAATGAACGCAACGTGGCCACTGTGAACGCCCGCATCAAACAGTTCAAGGTGCGATAAACAGCCCGAAGCTCGTGGTATGCGACCCGATCTAACATCGTGTACGTAAACTGTAGGAGTTGATCGCACAAGAGCGCACGCGGTACAAGACATTGAAGGACGCATTGGCCGAAGACGCTAACGAGCTTCAGAGCCTTGAGGAGAAACAAGTTGGTACGAGTGGATGAGTGCTATGTCTGGTAGTACATGCGAGAATGACTGAATGTGCTTACGTCGGGGTTGAACAGTTGCCGAAGCCAAGCATCGACAATTCCAAGGTAGACGGGCATGTGATGGGGATATTTTGCTACGTCTATATCTAATAGTTGCCATCGAAGACGCTGTGGCGCAGCGAGAGAGTGAAGTGCAGGTGCTGCGCTCGCGGTTTCAGCAGCAGCGAGCCGCTATGCTGAGCTTAAGGCACCAGACCATGGAGTCTACTGCTCAGTTGCAGAAGCTGTCCCAGTCTAACGAGGCTGTGGAGATGGAGACACACAAACGTATGTGAACTGAAAAGTGAGCATTGCCATGAGATTCGGCTAACAACATTTGCTTTGATTTCTGACAGTTGTTACCGCCTTGGACGAGTGTGCCGAGCCGACGGAACAGCGGTCTTCCCGTCAGAAGCTCCGCGCGAAGATCAAATATACTCAGCAGTTCATCGTCCAAATGGAGGAGGAGACACGTCAACTTGTGGACAAGAGGACCAAGCTCGAAGCCGAGGTGTTGAAGTGCGAGCAGGAGGCCCACAAACTGCGAGAGTCGATCTCTTACAAAGTGAAAGAAACCGAGGTCTTGTTCAATCGTCTACGCGAGGACACTCTCCGTGTTGTCCGAGAAAATGGTACGCCTGTTTTCTTAGTGAAATAACTAGTTACTGCTCTAACATCATGTCTTTCGTCTGTACAGGGAAGCTCGAAGGCAAGCTGAAAGCCAAGCGCAGGAAATTTCGACTGAAGACGAAGAACGAGATCAGCTCACTCAAACGCAGAATCTCCTTCATCACCTCTGGTAAGTTGCAGGCTGTGCTTGACCACGATGGCTCTACAAGCATGTGCATGGCTGACACCACTACCATTGTTTCAGAGCTCGAACGAGGCCAGATGACGAATGAGGATGCGCTGTCTGTCATTGACGCGCTTAGTGCCAAACGCGAGGCACTGGAAGGGAGGTATGTAAGTCCAAACCTTTCGTAAGCTCGCATTTCTTGATCATTCACGCAACTCATCTCGGTCAGGCTCCAAGAGCGTAACGAACAACTCGCTGTTGCTGAGGTAAGTACGTGTATCTCAGCGTTTTTTTTTCAGATTAGTTTTGGCACTGAGGGGGTTACGTACAGAGCGCAATCGCCGAATTGTCGAGCTCGATGTCTGCAATTGGCCGCGGTGGAGAAAATTTCGATACAACTCGTCTTCAAGAAGAGTTGGTTTCTAAGCGCGGCCATGCTCAATCTGCTCAGAAGAAGCTGGAAGAGAAACAGGCACGTTCTGATTATTCGCTACCAGTGAGCTTATTATTTAACTTGGCGTGAACATGGTGCAGAATCTCCTCAAACTACTGGATGAAGATCACACTCAAGTAAGTGCATCGTTGTTCGAGCATTATACATTTGCTGTGTGGGCGGAGCTAAGCAAAACACTGCTGTAGTTGAATGCAACATTGGAGGATCTTAGCGCTCAGATTATGACGGCAAAATCGACGACGGAAGGGCTGGATAGCGAACTCGCCTCACTGGCGAGAGATATTGAGCAGCAAGAAGAGAAAGTCAAGAGCTTAAATGCCGCGGTGAATGATGCGCAAAAGAAGAGCGCTGCTCTTAAGGAGGAGCATCAAGAGCATCAACGCAAGAGCAAGAGCACCATCAAGAAGCAAGCAAAACTTCGCCGCGAAAGGGACTCGCTATTGGAACAAGAAAAAGAATTGGCCGTGGAGCTTCGTCAAGTTGAAGATTTGAGTCGCCTTTTAGGCGAGGGTATCAAGGTTCGTAGCAGACTTAGTTAGTTTGTGATCTATGGCGCGGTTGGGATAGCTAAGGGATTGTGTACGCTTCTAGCATGGAACGGAGTACGCAAGCCAATTCAACGAATCCGGCGCGGCCAGTGATAACAAACAACAGCGCATCGAGTTTGAACTTCGTCGCCAAGAGCTTAGTTTGCAACAGCAATGTGCGCAGGAAGAATCCAAATTTCAAGCCGAAGTCGCAGCTTGGGATGACAAGGTACTGCACCCTTTTGCATAGGTTAAACAGGGATAACTTCTGACGTGCTGTTTGCACAGATCAAACAGTTGGAGCGACAGCTTCGAAGTATCTAGCGCGTGACTTCGAGCAACTTTCTTGAATGCATGATCTCTTTGGCAAAGTTACCACATTTTTGAGGGTCATTCTCCGAATTTGATGCGGTTGATGTTTGAGCATTTAGACGAACGGGCCGGATGAGAGAGGGAGCAGCTTCAAATACGCAAGTTAGATTAACTGGCATCATAAACCAAGGCTCAAGGCTCCTGGCTCGCTTGGACTTCACTCGCAAATATCTCCGGGACTGCGCAGTACCTCCCCCAAGAGCCAAGTATGAAGGCCATCTTCCTCGTTTTCGCGTCGATTCTCTTTGCTGCGGCGATGGCGTCGCATATGCCCGGGCATATGGAGCACCCGAAGCACGCTCGGCCCTCGAAGAAGTATTCTGGCGGCAAGCGTGTTTTGGCAAGTGACGAGAACCCAAAGTTTGAGATCGGAGACGACGATGACCTTGGTGGAGGTGACCTTGGTGGAATTGGAGGTGTTGGCGGCTTGGGCGGCATTGGTGGTCTGGGTGGCCTAGGTGGGCTAGGTGGGCTTGGTGGGCTCGGTGGCATTGGTGGACCCGGTGGCGTTGGTGGGCTTGGTGGTGTCGGCTACCGCGGTAGGTATTGTATTATGCGGTGGTTCGTAGCGTAGCATCGCTGCTTACTAACAATTCTCTGATGTAGCGCTCCGTGGTATTGACAACGAGCTGACGGATGATGCGGAGGCACTCGGCCACGACGAGGTCGTTGTCGCTGGTCGACGTGTCGTTCGCGGCGGGGTTGTTGTTGCTGGACCGCGTCGTGGCCCGTACTATTGAAGCATCAAGCGGTGAAGCGGCGTAGGAAGAGGTGGCAATGACCACACTGTCGCACTTATCTAGCCTTCTCTTTTGGTCTTGCCCAATCGTGCGTAACGCAAGCCAAACAAATGAATGTAGCTGCCTTTGGTAGCAAAGGAACCGTGAGATCCCGTTAGATTGGTATGCTCTATTGTATACTGTAGAATGGCAGCGAATCAAATGGTATTTTTTTTCAATCGTGGATAACGAATCAATTGTTCGGCGCAAGAAAGGAATTGACTTACCACGTCTCATTTTTCACAGTGCCTTTCAGTCTCTCAACGGGCTCATGGAGCTCTCACTATCGAAATTGGATGCCTTCTTCTTAGGGGTCACCATTGCATTCATCGTGATGATTATTGTGCCAGCGCCCGGGGGCTTTCGGCAAGGAGGAGGGGGAGCTTGCAATGCAGAGCGGTCGGGCATTGTCGAGTTTATGAAAATGGCCACTTCCGTTGCAGCCATGGTGTTGGAGCTGTGGAAAGTGTCGGGTAGAATGGGTAGCGCAGGCGACCAAGGTAACTACTGAAGCTTTATCGAAGCTAATTGCTCTCACTAACTGCGACTGGTGCCTGCAGTTCGCAGAGAGCGTCGTGATGTGGAAATCGGAGAGATTCGCAGAGACGGCAGCGAGCACCGGTACAACCGACGTGCCGTGCCAGAATCCAGCGATGAAGACACGGAAGAGCTCGAGTTGACCAGAGACCGACGACGTCGCGGGCGCGCTGAGAGAGGTAACGCTGCCACCATGCATCGTCACACGACCAAGCGCAGTTGCAACTGGTGGTGATGCTGCCAAACAACCAACATCGACTTCGATTCCAGGAATCCGTTTGTTGCGTCGTCGCTGTATCAACCAAGTCTCAAGTATGTCAAGCAAATGGAAGCGTAATTGCGTAGCAAAATATGCAGTGCATTTCTCTCTTCGTGGACTCTCTTGTGCACTTGTCTCCATCGTTCAGCTTGTCGCCTCTCCGGATACGAAGCCTGAAAAAAAAACATTTTGACAGCGATGAATATCCACCCCTTCCTTCTTAGTTGATCTTGAGCACCTCGATCTCGAAAATCAACGTCGAGTTCGGCTGAATTGTATACTTCACACACAACGAACGTCACAGTTAAGGAAGCAACATGGATCAAAAAGTATCCTCTACTAATATGCAGCTAGCAACTATACAAAAGTATTTGGTGAAAAGGATATCCCCAGGCCGGAAACCCGCCAGCTCCGTACGCGTAGTCCGGCGTGCAGGTGAGTCGCGCCGTCTCCCCGAGCTTCATGCCCAGCACGCCTTCGTCCCAGCCCTTGATCACTTGGCCCAGGCCGACGCTGAAGGTGAAGGGCGTCTGGCCCGGGTCCTTCGTGCTCCAGAACTTCTGCTGCAGGTCGCGGTCCTTGCCGTAGCCCGTGCAGTGCACCGTCACAGACGCGCCCTTGGTGGGGGTCGGCCCGTTGCCTTCCGAGAGGATCTCCTTGGTCACGCCCATGCTGTCTTGTTGTCTTTGTGGTCGGTCTCCTTTAGTTTGCAAAGTGATCTACTACAGGAAAGCATGTTTTGTGTTATTGAACCTAAAGTAAGCGATACAATAGGTCCTGGTGGTTGTCAATGGAAGACAACGGGATCTGCTCTTCAGTAAAGTCTTCACAGCACACTAGCTATTTTACTTACTCATGTTGCCTAGGGCAATGCAGATGAAAGGAAGGGAGAAGGCAATCCACAAGTGTACTCACTGGTGACGTTATGTGTCGGAGTGCAATTGTTGCAGAGCTCGAGATCGACAACATGCTGGACTCGAATCAAAATGCATCTCAGGCAACGTTGCCTTACCGATCCCGTGCAGTGTACATGTACACCGCGGATCGGTATTGCTGCAGGCGTGGCAGAACCGGCGCAGTCGGGCGTGGCGCCGTGTTGCTCAAGGCGGAGGGACCACTTGAAGCGGACCGATTCACCGACGCTCGGTGGATTTTCAGCAGGGTCATCGACCCCGCGGCTGCGATTATGCCCCCAGCGTCTCGGTGGACAAGATGGTGAGCTGCAACATCCTGAGCAGGGCGCACGACGGACCGTCCTGCTGGCACAGTACAGTGTACTGTCGTCTTTGCCGGCCACGCCGTTCCTTCATCTCCTCGCTGCGTGATGTCCGCAGTGCGAGGTTGCGTGCTCGTCCAGACGCCCAGGCCCTCTTTTGCCAGTCGCCGCGCGCTCCTTTTTCTCCCGGGCAGCTTCGGCTGAGGGCCATCCGAGCGTCATCAGGCTATCGGTGCGTGCGATGTCACACGCGGCGGCCCTGAGAAATGGCTCGAGCTAACAGTGGCATCTGCAGCAGGGACCCCCCGAGCATCATACTCCAAGCTATCATCGCGAAAGCGCAGCGCAGCGCGCCGCTCCCGTCATTCCGCCATTTCCACCGATCGAGGCGAGAACGACCGAGCCACATCGTGGCTAGATATCCATCGATCCATCTGCCTCCAGTTTTGCCAGTCGCCAGCACCATCATGATGCAATTCGAGTCCGTGGCGCCACCGTCCGGACGGACGGTGGCGCCACGTCGCCCTCCTCTACGTCGTCGCCGCCTCCGCCGCGCATGGACAAACCGCACAAGTGCCCGCATCGAGGCTGCGACCGCCAGTTCAACCGCAAGTACACGCTGGTCGAGCATATGAAGACCCACACGGGCGAGAAGCCGCACGTGTGTCCCGTTCGATCCTGCAGCAAGCGCTTCAGCACGTCGGGCAACCTGTCGCGCCACAAGCGGCTGCACGGCGTCATCAAGCCGCTCGAGTGTCCGGTCGAGGGCTGCTACTGCACCTTCCCGAGCGACAACAAGCTCGACAAGCACATGCAGTTCCACCTCGGCAGCCCCGTGCACGTGTGCACGCACCATCGGCAACTGCGGCAAGACCTTCAGCACGACGGGCAACCTCAACCGCCACGCGAAGCACCACCACCCGAACGAGACGCTGCGTCCATTGCCGCCACCACAGCCCAACGCGCCGCTGTTGATCCACCCGCCTCAGCAGCAGCAGCAGCTCCACGTTCAGGTCCCGCAGGTGCAGTACCCCGTGGACATGGGCTACCAGTTCCCGAGTCCTCGGGTCATCAATCCGCCCATGAAGTTGGTGTCGCCATCGTTCGCCCCCGGTGTCGCTCAGCAGTACTACGGCACCGGCAGTCGGTGGAGTGGAGACTACACCCGACCGAGCCCTGCGCAGGTGATGCCGTCTCAACTACCATCCCCCGTGGGAATGACTCCGCGAGGCACGCGCAACCCAGGCATCGCTGACGTGCTGTCCTCCATCTTCGACGAAATGGAGTACGGCTCGGCGGACCCGGAGAAGCCCCTGCCGGCCCCGCCGCTTCAGCCGCAGCCGCAGAACCTCCTGGACGACATGGTGAGCTTCCATGTCGACCACATCGAGCTATAAAGGAGAACGGAGCACGTGGTTTCGTATCCTAGTCGTAATAAGTTAATGAAGTTTGCCATGATTGTGGATACACGATGGAGTTATCAGAGGACACTTTGTCTACCTTGAGAAGACCTTCCAATGACCTCGAAAGAGCGTTTCGGAGGTGTGCAATGCAGTGATGGAGCGGCGGTGCCACGGCACGGAATGAAGCAAGCGCGAGCAGTGAAAACGCGATGACAAACGTCAACAGGAGCTGTCGGGTAGCAACTCCTCTCATTCCCTCTTTAACTTATTTTACTTCGTACTTACATCTAAACACACACACGCACTGGAGGTTTGCTTTAGGACATGTGGGAGACATGGAAGTTGACCATGTCGTCCAGGATGCTGATCGTGCCGTCCTCCTCAGGTTGAGCTACGGCCTCGTCGAAGATCTCCGTGAGCGTATCGACCATCTCGTCCGAGTGCCAGGTCGTCGGAGCCTTGGGCGGCGGCAGCCGGAAGCTCTCGCACTGCTCTGGAGTGAACTGCGGGAGGACCGAGACGTCGATGGCAGGCGGATGGGAAACTTCCATGCTGCTCTCCAGCAGGAGTGCAGTGTACGAGGCCGTGGACTGCTGCTCGGCGCTAGTGGGGCTCGGTACACTGAACTGGGACGGAGACATGGCCCCGCCCGGGACGTCGTCCAGGTGCTGGTGCTTGATGTGGCGGTTTAAGTTGCCCGTCGTGCTGAAGGTCTTGCCGCAGTGGTTGATGGTGCACACCTGGACGGCGCTGCCGAGGTGGAACTTCATGTGCTTCTCGAGCTTGTTGTTGCTCGGGAAGGAGCTCAGACAGCCCTCCACGGGGCACTCGAGCGGCTCGATGTACCCGTGCAGACGCTTGTGGCGCGACAGGTTGCCCGAAGTACTGAAGCGCTTCCCGCACGTTCTGACGGGGCAGACGTGCGGCTTCTCGCCCGAGTGGGTCTTCATGTGCTCGACCAGCGTGTACTTGCGGTTGAAGTGGCGGTCGCAGCCGGGCTCCGTGCAGCGGTGCGCTGTAGGCGTCAGCGGTTTGGCTCGAGTAGTAGCCGAGCTCTCTGTCTGAGGCAGCGGCGCCGACGCGAGGCGTTGCAGCGCGAGCGAGCTTTCGAAAGTGATGTCGGAGGCTGCCATGGTGCGTACGTGAGCCAGGGAATACCAAAATGGGCAGAGTACAGGCGACTTATGCGAGGTGGTGGAACGACGGACAGCGCGGCGGAGGCGACTCGGCCTGACGACGCCCGTGCTGGTCTCGTCGAGGTGAGGTGGGACCTCGAAAAGGAGGAGGACTCTCCAGTCGCGCCCAGCTGGCCCCTGAGATGCACGCGCGTACGTCGGCGAAACGTGTGACATCGGCGGCACCAGCGAAATGCCTGTACACTGGAGAAAGCCGCGCCACGCATGGCTCGTTGTCCTCTGTACAGCTACGTCAAAGGAATCCGATCCGGCGGCGATCGCCACACGCGGTGATACGGAGCACGCAGCCAGCGATGACCATGCTGCCTGCAGCCGGGCTTGTCCACGGCGGACACAACAGTCACGCACGCAGACGCTGACATCTTGCTGCTGGACGCGCGCCATCTGGCTGCTCGTTGCCCACTGCAGGAGGCATCAACGCCGCGTTTTACGATTATGCCCCCCGTCGTGTCCACTTTTCAGGCGGTCGATCGACAGGTGCCAGTGTAGGTAGCCAGGGACCGGCAACTTGATTGAAAAGCTCGCGGCGACCGCCCGTGAGCCGGGTGCCATCTCACGGACAGAGGAGGGTTGCGTTCATCGCCCCCGAGCGCGAACGGCAAGCGGCCGTGCAGATTGATCACGAGGTTTTCAACGCACGCGACCGCAGCATTGCTGCTGAGAATACATGCACTGTAACGAGAGTCGCAGCAGCTCGACCAGCGGGAGGTTCCCCTGAGAGCGTCAACATGTCAAACAAACCGATCGATTCACGCGCTCTGTAGCGTAGCGGTGCTAGGGAGGTCATTACATGTACCGAATCTTCCAACGAGGCGGACTACAAGCCGATCTCGAGAGTATCACGACGATGGGGGCAGCGCAGCTCGGCGGCGGCGGCGGCGCAACGAGTTGCAGGCGAAGTCTGCTCTCCTCGGCGATGGGGCCAAGGGTCCGCCCTCTACGGACGATGGGTCCACCAAGGCGGAGCTTTCGCTGTCCGCAAGAGAGCCGGCTCGCCACAGTACTCGGGCGAGTGCCACTCCTGCGCGTGTGTCATACGCCGCAAAGGCGCAAAGTTGAAGCGTTGATGTAAGCGTCAACGCTGTTACAGCCTGCAATCGCTCCGGCCAGCGTCCGCCGCCCGTCGTCTCTTGGAGCGCACGTGCGGCGGCGGACCGAGGAAAAGTCAATGCGGCGGCATGGCCACCAGCGCTCTCGCCGCCGCTGCGAGGCGACAACAATGGTCCTCCAGTGTATAGCATAGATCAAGAGCCTAACCTTGTTTCACTCGCCTGGATCGCCA
>JAIKVE010000810.1:0-15994 GCA_024679115.1 Phytophthora pistaciae | reverse complement strand
CTGCGGCAGGCGCGCGACCAGCTCAAGATGGTGAGCGACCTGGTGGACACGGCGGTGGCGCAGCAGCGCAGCGCCGAGAGCAAGCGCGACTGGAAGAAGGGCGACTGGGCCGCTTCGAAGCAGCAGACACCGGCTGCAGCGGCTCCGGTGGAGGCAAAGGACACGTGGATGGACTCGCCGTCGGACGGCGAAGACGGCAAGGATGACGTGAAGGGACGAGTGGGCACTGGCTGGCCCTGGAAGAGCGGTAAGGCCACAGACAAGCTCGACCTGGAAGGCATCAAGCGGTGCTGAACAAAAGAGCGGAGCATTGCCAGCGGCGCTGATGATGAGAGGACTGTAGAGTTCTTCTTCGCGTTTAGATAGAGAAGGCGTGGAGGCGCTGTTGCTGCGGCCTACTCGAGGTCATAGGTCAAGCAGTCCATGCCAACCTCAGGTTAATATTAAATGCTACAGTACTTGAGAATATCGATCAGTCGAAACTCACAGGGGTATACAGATAAGCGGTAATGAAATAACGGTACACTCACACTCCCGCTCTGATTCTGCAAGTTCCGGCCGAGAGAAGTGCGCCAGAGGAAGCGATCCCCGTGGGTGTCCTTGTACGTCAAGTGCTGCGAGTGTCATGCCTCCGTGAGCATACTAACGTCCTTGTGAATACATTGCACTGCTGTTATAGGTCCAGGTCAGTGCGCAGTTCCGAGCCGGAGAAGCCCCCTAAAGTATCATCAACATGGCGTCGTCGCTCGTGCACTCCAGCGGCCAAGCAGCCATCCTGAAGGTTGCTGTCACTTGTCAACAAAGGAGATTCTTCTGAAAAATACTAAATGCTAATGTGTGATACCCCTGCCGCTGCAGCACACCAAGATCACACTCAACACGTCGTTCACGACTGCGCCCGTGATGCCGTCGCTCAACGAGAACCTGCTGCAACGGGTACGTGAGGGATGGAGAGGAAAATTAATCCTATACACACTAAAAGCTGCTCGTATCACTTGTTGCAGGACGTGTTCGACTATGACTTCAACCGCGAGCGCATCTTCTTGGAGATCGCCGAGGCCGAGATCGCCGCCATGCGCAAGGCGAAGGAGGACGAGAAGGCGGCGGCTGCGAGTGAGAGGGACGACTCGGACGACGAGCTCGCTCGACAGGTAAGCTCGCTCTTTGCTTTATCTTTCACCAACTTCTCCTCACGCTTGCTTGTGCCCGAGCAGAGCGCAAAGTTGTCGCTGTCGAGCAGCATGAGCAGCACGGGGCGCCAGGACGGCACGCCCACCAAGCCCCGCAGCGCCAGCGAAGAAGACGTGGCAGCCGCCATCTCGGCATCACTGCGCGAATACTAACTTGAATTTCATCAATTGAACGCCATTGTATCCATTCTAAGCTACTGCTGTTCTACCGCACGGGATTGTCCTTGTGCATCATGTTGTAGGCCAGCCAGTAGAGTCGGCCGTAGTCGACGTAAAGCTCCTCTCCGGGCTGGATGTCTCTCAGGGCCACGACGTCAGCTCTGTCGTCTTGTGGCCGCTTATTGAAGCGCACGTTGAAGCCTCCGCGGTGTCCTCTGCAGTCGTTGATGTACCGGGCCAGCACCTCGGGACAGTTGAGCGCGTCAACGTACTTGCCGTCGCCCAGCTTCATCAGGTAGGACTTGTCCGGTAGTTTCCAGGCCTGCTGGTTGGGCAGCACTACCCCCGTGTAGACGCAGACGGTAGAACCTTCAGCATGAAGCCTCGTAGCGAATAACCCCTTGCCCGCCCCTGGAATATTGGACTCGCGCACTTCCACGCCGTCGTCCCGCATGTTGATCAGTTGTCGTAGTCGTCCCGGCCCCCGAGGTTACATACGGTTTCCATATAGTAGGGTAACCCGGGTTACACGTTTGGGGTACGGTCTCATTTACGCCAATCCAATCGAGACGAGGACCAAGGATGACGTCCACGCGCAAGTTCTGCTGCGACGACCTGTTCCGCTTCAACAACGTCAACCTGGACGTGCTGACGGAGACGGTGAGTCTTTGTGCTGTGCTGTCACGCCTCACGCGCCCGTGTAGCGTCAGTATTGACCGAGTTCTGCCCGTTTGTCGACCACCAGTACAACATGTCGTTCTACCTGCAGTACCTGGCCAAGTGGCCCGACTACTTCCTGGTGCAGGAGGACCCGAACAACACCATCATGGGCTACAGTGCGTTGCTCCCCTTGAAGTTGCTTCTTTTGAGCCTCTTCCGGCTCGGATTGACCCAGTATTGACCTCTAAACTATATCTTTCGTGGCTGTGTTCTATCTGCTGCAGTCATGGGCAAGGCTGAGGGCCAAGGCACCAACTGGCACGGACACGTGACGGCGGTGACGGTCGCCCCCGAGTTCCGCCGGCTCGGACTGGCCAAGAAGCTCATGGACTACCTGGAGAACGTGTCGGTGGAGCTCTACGACGGATACTTCGTGGACCTGTTCGTGCGCGTCTCCAACTCGCTGGCCATCGGGATGTACGAGAAGTTCGGCTACTCGGTCTATAGACGGGTGCTCGGGTATTACTCAAGTGCAGACGACGGCGAAGACGCATTTGGTACGGTTTGCTTGCCTAGGGAGTTGTTTTTCAGGTGGCCTATTCTTTTCTCATTGTTTCTACTGTTGGTTGATGTTCTTTTCTCATTGTTTTCTACTGTTGGTTGATGCAGATATGAGGAAGGCGCTACCTCGAGACGTCCACAAGAAGTCCATCATACCACTGAAGCATCCGATCACACCAGATCAGCTGTAGCTAGAGCGTTTGACGCTCTGAGTGAAGATCTTTCACGTGTGAGAAGAGGGCGATTGGGTCGTGAGGTACGAGAAGGAAGCCAAGTTGATTTTGTGGGCAGAGTAATGCAATCACTTCGTGAGATTTCCTACCATTTATCTCGCAACCCCGAAGCTACTTACGTCACTGCCAGTTTGATTGAGATATGAATCGAACACAAAGAGTGCACTATATTAATTGGTGTTGCTTCTCTCTGAGCTGTTGTTCTTCAGGTCTTAGGCAGCCTGAGGTTCTGGATGGTTACTCGTTGTTCGCCATGCTTTCAAGGCAAACGGGTGACACATATGACAAATACTGCTTACTCGCGCTCTTGGGCCTTGATGACGAAAGCGGTTGGCGCGTGGGCGATGACGTCGTGGGTTTTGCCTCGAGGGCGCCTGGGTGGGAGCGCACGGGGGCGGGGGACAGCTCCGAGCGGCTGCAGTTTTCGCCGCATTTTGACTGTTCCGACAATTGGCGAGCTTTCACGTTCTTGGATCTCTTGGACAGGCATGAACGAGGATCGAGTGTAGCGCGTGACCTTGGCTGGGGTGTTGATCGCCGTCGGAACAGGAGGAACCTCTTTCATCATCGAAACATCTCTCGTCGGCTCGTCTGGACGTGGTGGGGGAGGCATTCTTTGTCTTAAGCCGCTAGGAGGCGGCGGCGGGGGCGTTCTCGGTCGGATCTGAACTTCAGACGCAGCTTTCCGCTCAATCTGCAGGACCTCAGCCCCGAGCCGATCGCTCTTCGGGGCGCGCTGGAGCTCCAGTTTGTCCTTGGACGCATCCCACAACGCTTCGTCCACGTTGCAAAGGATCTGTCGGATGGCATCATAGAGATATCGTCCGTTTGCCTTGATCATGGCGTCCTGGAACCATTCCGACTGAACGCGCATGACGATCTGCCTCGTTCGCTCCTCCTCTCTATTGAGACTCGTGTCGTCACCTTGCTCGTTCGTCTCGTTGCTGAGCTGCATGGTGCTGGCATACGCCAAAATCTGACGAAGCACCACGCCGCCAACACGCCTGTCTTCGGGCAGCCGCGCGTTGACTCGTATCACGAACTCCATAGCGACCGCGCCCTTGCTGTTAGCCTGTGCAGGTGGTTCCTGGTTGCTACTTGAGTACTCATCGTAAGGGTGAAGCTTTATATTCTGCTGGGCACACAGGTCGCCCCTCCTGTCCTTGGCCATCAATTCACTCTCGCCGTACTTTGAGATCGCGGCAGACACCATCAGCAGGTCCAGGAGTTCCTGTTGGGTGTCTTTACTACGAACGATGCAGCGCAGCACCTTGGGGCTCACGATGTAGTTCACCCAGGCGTCCAGCTGCTCCCGAGAGAAGGCGCTCCTCGCCTGAATCTCCGTCGCGAGGTCCGGTTCGTTGCCCTGGAAGAAGTTGAGGAATCGGGCGTAGCGCTCCTCGCTGATACGTCGAATCACCTTGGCACGCTCCACACTGAAGGCGTCCACGTCGTGCAGGGCGAAGTTGGCCTTGTCCCCGGGGCGGCGGCTGTGGCTGGTGACGTCGCTAATGGACCTTTTCGTCCGCATGGAGCCGTCGATAGTCGATCGCATATCTCCAACGTCCTCCTCCGATGGCGCCGGCACCAGCGTAGACCGACGCCCCATCGGCATCACCGGTCTCCATACGATCGGCGCGTGCGCCGAGTCCGAGGCCACGGACGAGTTGCCACCCAGAGTATGGCGACGATGCAAGGACGGCCGAATGCCCGAGAAGGCCTCGTCGTCGTCGGCGATCACCTTCATACTGTAGCGACTGCCCGACCTAATGGCGAATGGCGTTCTGACCAGCGAGAGCACGCTACGGTGGACTGTTGCCACCTGTTGAGCGTCTTATCGCAGCCCTCCCGGAGCCTATCCGCATGCCAAGTTGCTGCTGACCATGCTGCTCCAGCTGGCTTGACATCGCACAACGTTACCCTGCCACACGCTTTCGAGGACCCCACAATCGCCGAGCAACCAGTCGCTCAGGCGTGGTCTCCGAACGATGCGGCACCAGCTTTTGGTGCCACAACTGGCGAGCAAGTGGCCGGGCGTTCGTACACGCACAACTCTTTCGTGGCGACGTGCGGCCATGGAGTGCGACGTTCATGAAGCCACAACTAAATGCGCTTCGGAAATGCTTGGAGCCATGCACAGCCCTCGCGCTGGAAGTGGCTGTTAAAGCCGGCGTATGGGTGCCCCTCCTGCGTCGAGGTTTTGGGCCATCCATCTCCATTACGGCGACGTTCGTCTGACTCGAATGGATGTCACGTCGAGCATCGGAATGCATACAGTAGATTCGAGTTTCTTTTGTGCCCACCCGTGCCTGCAGGATAGAGCCGTCGCGGCTGTCACGGTCATAATATGTAGTGGCCGCCGCTCAGAATCTTGTCGGCCATCCTGCCGGAAACCAGCAGTGCCTGGCGAACTCGAGCTCTTGGCGATGTTCAAATCGGAATTCGGAACTGGAAATTCGTAGGTTCACCCGCCGGAGACTATCCAATACATTGACTCAGACGACGAACTACTGTACATGACAGAGATCACAACGCACAAAAGGTGATCCTTATCCAGGCGAATGCAATCGGTTTGCTTTGTACATCAAATGCACGTTAGATCCTTACGATGTCGGAGAACTGTCTGTGCTACATGTAGTTTACTAGATGTACCTCTTCTTGCCTTTGGCGTCGATGTAGTACTTCCCACCGCGAGGGCCCGTCAGGATCACGCGTTCACTACTATCAGGGTTCGTAGTCGAAGAGCTGGCTACGTCGTCCGCCTGCGTCTTGTTGGAGCGGAAGCGCAGGTCCGGCGTTCCATCAGCTTTGAGTCGTGCTGGGGTTGAGCTCAATTGAGAGCTGCTTGTGTTTGACTTGGCCTTGCTCTCGCTTCTGACGGCGTCCTTCGGTGCTTCTCGACTATCAGGCTGCTTTGGTGTAGTCTTCGAGGTTGCCGCGGCCTCTTCGAGGCGCGGCAACTACGGGAGCTGGTGGTGGAGAGCTCCTATTCCTGCTGTCAGCATCCGCCCTTCGCTCCCTGTTCTCCTTGTATCGTAGGTCGGGCGTGTTGTCTCCTTTCAGATGCAGCTCCTTCCTGCGCTCCGCGAGCTTTTTCGGTTTGATTTGAGCTGCGTATCTATCCCGGCTCAGTATATTCGCGCGCCGCAAACCAATCTTGTCCTTCTCCTCCTTCCAGACGGTGGGGTCAGCCTGCTTCAGACGAGTTCGAATGGCATCGTAGAGGTGATCACCCCCGACGTCGATCATGGACTGCGACTGAACCTGCTTGGCGATCTGCCTCAGGCGACCGCGTTCTTCTGCCGTCCAAGTGTACGATTCACCTGGAGTAGCTGGAGACTTCAGGATGTTGTCGACCCTCTTGTGCAGCTTTTGGTTCGTGCCGACCAGTACAAGACGCATGTTGCTGTCTCGGTTCAGTATTTCCTTGAGATGTTGATCGCCAACTCGATGTTCAGGGGGCAACTCGCGTATCAGCGTTCGAACGAATCCAAGGCCGAGCGTGTGCGCAACCTGCTTCTTATCCAGATAAGGCGAGTCGCTGTTGTCACGTCTCTCCTGTTGCTTCTTCGAACGCAGAGCGTACGGGCGGTAGCGATTCGTGACATAATCATCCAGTTCACCAAGTTGGTACATGAGAGAGAGAATGTCCTCATCGTTGACGCTCAGCGCGATGGCCACGACCAACACCTCGAGGATTTTCCCCTTGTCTTCTTTCTTCCCGTTTGCCTTGTAATTGACGCGCGATAGAACATCGGAGCCCATAGCTTTAGCAATCCACGCAACCATGTCATCTCGCTTGAGGTTGTGCTTTGCCTCGATCTTTTTGTATAAATCGGTGTTGTGAGCGGCGAAGAAGTTGTAGTACCTGATGAACATGTCGTGGTTGGCACTGTTGAGCTCTAGGGCCCTCTCGACCTTCTCGACCTTCAACTCACTCAGGTCAAAGCTACCAGTCGAAAAAAGGTCCCGAGCAGGTGCTGCACCACGTTTTATCTTAGGCGCAGCCATCTTGGCAGAACCCTTCGTTGGAGCTTTCGGCTCTTGGCGTGATGCCATCTTGGACTGTTGTTGGCTTCTTACGCAAGGTTGTGTGCTACTTGTTACGCTGTAAATTGTCGAGTGGGAAATGGCAGTGATCGTAGAGCACTCGACGCTCCTCCTTGCTCTTAGGATCGACCTCAGAACGAGAGGAAGTCATACTACTGTAGTACAAAATAAACCGCGAGGTGGTAGACTTAATATGATACTATCGGAATGTGAAAGTACACTAGTCTTCGCGCTACATCCTAGCCAGAAAAGTATCCTGATGAAAATCTACATTCTCTACATCCACGGTTGTACGGTAGCAAGTTAGGATTAATACTATCTAGAAATTTGTTGTCACTCCAACAACACCACCAACACATCGCATGACCTCCTATTTCGGGATGATCGTTGCTGGATTGTCGGGTGCTGCCTTCTCTCTCTGTGTGGCCTTGTGGCTTTTGACGCATTTCTCGAAGCTTTGGTTGTTGATCCATGACAAACCCAAGCGTTTGCCACTACGGCGTCTTGGCGCGTGTGTACGTCGAAGAAGACGAATGGACCGAGGACGAGGAGTTCAGCAAGAGCTGCTTCAAGCGGAACAAGAAGGCTCCATACAGAACTGACAAGGACCTACTACTCGCATTGGGGGAGTCGCATCTCTTCGCGCTTCGAAGGAGACAGCAACGCACTCGCGCCTGTGTCTGCATGTCCCCAGCAGAGCTCACACTGGAGTGCAGCAGTCAACAGCGACTCGCGAGTGAATTCCAGTGTCCGCACGTGCATTTATACGACGACTACGAGCAGTGGGCAGCGATCGAGTACTCCCATATCATGCAAGTGCAGCTCACGTTCAGAACAGTGAACACATCAGGACAAAACAATGGACTGGCAGCTCGGACGAAGGATTTGGTGGTCGTCGTGAAGGACGGCAGCAAACTGTGGATCGAGTTCGAGCACAATTTGGGTCGGGGTGCGTTCTTGGACGCGTTGATGGCGGCGTCAGCTCCTCATATCACGCTTGACCTGGATTACACTGACTTGGCAAAGCCCGACAACCAGAGCGAGAAGCCCAGCGACGTATCGCCAAAGGATCCAGCAGAGCCCTCTTGGGAACAGGTATCTCCACGCATGGTGTTTGAGTTCCAGCGAGCGGCGTCTCGCTTGGCGGTGATGCTTGCTCTCGAGATCGACGCTGAGGACCTCGACGTTGCGTTGTATGGCGAGACGGAGCATGAGGCAGTCACCACAGGGGGTCTGTCGACTGCGTACACCAAATCCGGCCAGCCATTTCTGAGTTTTGAGTTCCGACGGGAAGCTCTTCGTAAAGGGATCGAGACGCGAGTTCAGTTGGCCTTACAGTTGTCCGGCGAGGTCGAATTAGACAACCCGTACTGCCACTTCTTGCTGGGCACAGCTATGGAGTTGGCGCGTGTGCTGGATGAACCGGATCTGTACGCGCTCACGTGGTTAGTCAGCGGATTTATCAACCTGCATCGAGCGCTGATGGCCACTCCGGTTGGTTTGACGAAGCTGGCACTGTCACAACTGGAGCATGCCATCAAAATCTCGCGTGAACATTCGCTGCGCCTTCAACTGGCGTTGTCTCTAGCGTGCTGCGGAGACTTGCATCGCCTAAGTACGCAACGACTACCCACTGCGAGGTCGTTGTTGGTTGAAGCCGCGCGGTTGATGCCGACTAACGCACTGGACGTGGCTGGAAAAATGCAGCTGCACAATAACATCCACCAGCTCGGGCTTGCTCTATCGCCTCGGAAAGCGAGCGACACCCAAGACAAGAACGTCGTCGACCTGTGGAAGGCACTTTCAGCAGCATTGACGCCAACGTCGCACCAAGTTGGTCAGTATCCGCTGTTGCGTCCCGTGATCAAGAGCAGTATTGAGCGGTCTCGGTACTGCTTCGTTGAGTTGCATGCAGTCACAGCGGAAAAGTCGGTCACACCCAACCTTCTTCGACTACGCGTCTACTTCACAGAGAACTCGACTTTCGAGTGGCTAAGAGAGGAGATCGCCCAGCGTTGCAATGCTGTCCCGTTCCACGAACTCGAAGAAGAAGAAGAGGAACAATCGACAGTAGCAGAAGTGGTGGGGTTTTACGACTCGAGCAAGAAGAACCAGCCCATGATCCCGTGGAGCTCACGAATGGTGGACGTTGTTCGCATCGACTGGCACATCTTACAAGCGGTGGTGCACCACACCGTTCGCCCAGAAACGGAATCTCCTAAAATTACGCCCAAAGTTAATCTTCGGAGCTCTCAACCGACAGTTGTGATGGTGCGATGCTCAAAATGCCGGCAGCAGATGCAGCTGAAGGACGTGGAGGTGCACTCGGAGTCGTGCAGCTAGCTAGTAAAATCATGAAAAATCTCCCCAGCAGAACTAAAAGTCTATCTCGAGACAAGTAAAGTTATCGATCGGCAAATTATTTGAGATCGGAGTTTAGCTTTATTACCCCCCAATGGCAAACATTGATTGAACTCAAACGAAATGCCCAGGGATTGACAAGTAAAAACTTACGGTTGGCTCCGCGACCAGAGGCGTTGAGCTCTGCATTGGCTTTCACAGCAACTTTGCTGAAGTTGCAGCTACCGTTCCAGCAAAACCCGTTGACGACGATGACCTACACGGGATCAAAGCAAAACCGAAACAATCAGCAATCATTTAAAGCAAGAAGATAAATACTTACCGCCTTCATGTGCATTGACTTCGATTTCAGGTGCTTGATCTCTGCTTGCCCTCGACCACTCTGGGCCACACTGTCCGTGCACCTTCCTTATTGTTCAGTATTGCGAGCCTTCTCGGGATCGAGGACGCTTGATTCCTCACTAACTTCCATGCTAAAGATCCAGCGATGACGAGCAGCAGCATTGTCATCCAAATGTTGCTGCTGGCGCAAGTTAAGAGCCCGTGCATACCTCTTCAAGAGCACTTCAACATGATAACTGGTGTATCGCACACACTTTTTGTCACTAAACACACTAATTCGAGGTACTCGCTTTAGCGCAAAAGCGGGCCATCGGCCGCGCCATCCTCGAAAATGGCGCCAACGGAAATGGTACGTCCTGGACTTCGATCCTCCGCCGTCCTGCGGCTCATACGGCTGGCCTTCTCGCGACCATAGGCTCATCGGATAGCTGACGTATTCCTCTCCATGTTGCTACCTGTGGCCACGTTCAACTATTTCTACAGACTCCGCGTCGCTCGGTCGAGTACACGCCCACGTTCCAGCGCTTCGTGCTCAAGCAAAAGTCGTACGCGCAGCAGTTCTCGCACATCTACGTGAGTCGCCTGCAGCAGCTGCGCGATGTGGTGAGCGTCCAGGTGGAGGAGCGCACGGGCGGGCGCGTGCCCGTGCTGGCCAAGGTCATCGACCTCAAGGCCGACGGCC
The DNA here is from genome assembly GCA_024679115.1 of Phytophthora pistaciae. Lineage (NCBI taxonomy): Eukaryota > Oomycota > Peronosporomycetes > Peronosporales > Peronosporaceae > Phytophthora > Phytophthora pistaciae. The sequence goes on along the minus strand of JAIKVE010000810.1, from coordinate 5,756 downwards.
AGGAGTGCGTGCTCATCGGCACGCTGCTCAAGGTGCTGGAGGCCAAGCCGGACCTGTTCGACGCGCTGACCAGTGAGACGGGCGTCACGCCCATTGAGAAGATCGACAGGTCGCTGGCCACGGAGAAGGATGAGCTGCTGCTCGAGGACGAGAGCGGCCGCGTCGAGCTCGTGGGCGGCGTCGACGTGGCCAGGCTCGTCACGGGCGTGGTGCTCGGCGTACGTGGCCGCGTGCCACGCGACGGAAGTGGAGGACAGTTCTTTGTGGAGGAGGTCTTCCTGCCGTCCTTCCCGCCGCAGCACCCGCTGCCGGAGAGACAGGAGAGCGAGTATGTGGCGCTGGTGTCGGGCTTGAGTATTGGCCGCAACAAGGACAGCCAGCCGCTGAAGAACCACGTACTGGTGGACTATCTGGCCGGCCGTCTGGGAGATGACAAGGAGAAGGAGTTCGTCTCGAAGATCGTACGGACCGTCGTGGTGGGCAACGTCGTGGAAGCTGCAGGAAATGGAGAGGTCCAGGTGCCGATGATCAAGCGCAAGACGGCGGTGCAGCTGGCCCTGGAAGGGGAGCCACTGAAGAATGCCGACGAATTGGTGTCGACGTTGGCAGCGGCCATGTGTGTCGATGTGATGCCTGGGCCGTCGGATCCGAGCAACTACACGCTGCCGCAGCAGAGTTTCCACCCGTGCCTGTTCCCGCGCAGCTCGCACTTCAAGTCCTTCCGATGCGTCACGAACCCGTATGAGGCGCAGGTGGGAGGAGTTCAATTCTTTGGAGACGCTGGGCAGCCGCTGCACAGTATGCTGCAGTGCACTCTCCCTAAGGGTGACGAAGACGGCGACGCTGAAACGACAACAGACGAAGACAAGGAGCAGGCCGAGCAGGAGCGCTCGCTGGACTACCTAGAGCGGTGTGTTGAGTGGCGTCACGCGGCTCCGACTGCTCCAGACATTTTGGCTTGCTTCCCCATGGCCAACGAGGACCCTTTCATCCTCGAAACGTGCCCACACGTGTATTTCTCCGGCAATCAGCCACGCTTCAGCACGCGTCTTGTTAAAGGTACGCTGAAACTCCATTGCCCATGGACTCGAGAGTATTTCTAACGTTGGTTTGCATCGGAATAGGTGCTAAGGACCAGCAAGTGCGACTTATCACGGCACCCTCCTTCTCGGAGACATCGACTATCGTGCTCGTAGACCTCAAGGACCTCTCGTGCTTCCCTATCACGATCGGGGCATGAATAATACTGCAGACAACCATGCAGGACGATGAAGAAGACAGTGCTACCGAAAATCGATGAAAAGTTTAAAGAAAAACAACGCGGCCTTCTTGGAAGTAGGAGGGGGTGGAGAAAGTTGTACGTTACTACGCGTGAGGTAGGATTGGGATTTATTGATGCCTGAGTCTCCAACATGACACGCAGACGCTCTGGCAGTCCACCACAGGCGTTTGTGTACGAGGCAATTACCACTAAGATCTGTCAGAGGTGTTTGTGTTGACACGAACGAGGCTGCTTCAGCTCCGATTGGCCTTCCGCAGTATTTGCGTACAAGAAGAGAGGTCAGTTCCGTGCTCATATGGGGCCAGACCGTCTTCCTGTTCAGAGATCGCATCCTACAGCGGCGTTTAACGCTCCACTTCAACTAAGGACTGTAGGACTGGCGCTTGGGCCTTATCCGTCATATCCAAATTTGCCGCAAAAGTCACCATGCCGACTCCTGAAGAGCTCCTGGCCGTCGAGCGCATTTCGCCCGAGGACTTGGCTGCTGCGCTACGGTCGGACGCCGAGCACTCGGTCGTTGTTGACGTCCGCAATGAGGACTACGAGCTGCTGGGCCACATCGTTGACGCCGAGCACCTGCCGTCGGCCACTTTCCAGGAAGACGCCGACGTGGACGCGCTGGTCGCCAAGTTCGGCAGCAAGCAGAACATCGTCTTCCACTGCGGCCACAGCAACACGCGCGGCCCCACGTGCGCGTTGCGCTTCATTGAACGTGCGGAGGCTGCTGGAGTCAAGACGCACGTTCGAGTGCTCGCTGGAGGCTTTGCCGATTTCGCCGAGGTGCGTTGGCCTGGTGACTCTCACTGTGATGACAAGCTGTGAACTAACTTGAATTGTTGCTGTTGTGTTTTGCGCAGAAATTCTCGGGATCAGCGGACCTCGTGACGCCCCCTTCCAAGCCGACCGATGCCGAGTAATGTCACCGCCTCAAGTCCCAACATTGGAGTCACTAAGAAGTTGGCTACAGCGAACTGATACTTTCAAATCAACAATGAATCGCACGTTACCGTACAATTTGACTGAATTTTTACCTTTGATGCATCAACGTTGACTTCACCTTCACCTTCTACCACGCAGCGGTGCTCAACTCAACATTGGTAGCAAATTACTTGGGGTTATGCTTGAGCAGCCACAGGCCCCAGTTGACGGAAAAGTCACCAAAAGCCTCCACGGAGCCCAACGGGTGCGAGTCTTCGGGATACCACAGGAGCTGCGTCGGAACTCCGTAGCTGGCAATCGTCGCCCGATACTCCAAACCTTGGTTCGGTGGCACACGTTTATCCTTCCCGCCCAGTCCAAATAGCGACGGTGTCGTGACCTTACTTAGGTCGTTGCTCACTGGCGAGTGCTGCCACAACTTGCTGAGGATTGCCAGACGCGCCTCCGGGGTGAGGGGAGGAAGCTCGTCCTTGGAGTTCTGCAGCTTCTGCGACGTGTGAATCGACTCGAAGCGCTGGATACCAGCACAGGCGAGGCCCCAGTCCTGGATGTCTGAAGTGTAGAAGACACTCGACATGTTGGTGACGGGGTTGCGCGTCACCATGGACTTGTAGAACCCAGGGAACTGCGCAATAAGGTGCGTCACGAGGAATCCGCCGTGACTTCCACCAGAGCAGTGGATACGGGACTTATCCAACGATAGACCAAGCCTCGAGCTCTTCTCAAGAAGGTAGCACAACGCGTAATGGCAGTCGTACACGTCTTGAGTGCCCACCTTCCCAATCAGCGACTCCAATGCCTTGATTCCAAACCCAGTACTGCCTCGGTAGTTCACAGTGACGATGGCAAAACCCAAGGCAGCCCAGAAGTCACACATACCGCGGTACATGACTGGCGAGTTGCCATGCGGCCCTCCATGCAGCTCCAAAATGACGGGGTAGCCATCAGCAGGCGGAGCACTGCTTGGAAGCATCACTGTTGCCTCGTAGTCACTGGAGCTAGACACCGACGGGATCAGCAGATCCGTCAACACCGCAGGCGTCTCAGGAAGCTTCTTCTCAGCAGCTGGAACGTCCGACACAGACGCAGGAATCGAGTACACCTCCCAGCGCTTGATGTAGTCCGTAGCCCCCTTCTGGTCCTCAATCGCGATTGGTGAGCCAATGTGCTTACCACTCGCTGCGTCAATGTGCACGAGGAACACGCTCGCAGGGCGCGTAGGCGAGGACACCATCACCAAGAAGTGGCCGCCCTTGCGGTCGAGCACTGTCTCAATCGCGACGCCAAGACCTTCCACGTACTCAGGAGAGATCAATCGCTTGGTCGCCACCTCGACGTACTTCCACACCTGACGCGAGCCCACTTGAGACACCACGTAGATGTACTTCCCGTCCGGCGACCACGCGTTTTCGCCCAGTGAGCCAGTGAACAGTCCATTAAACGCTTTCGTGACGTCAAGTACAGATGCGTCGGGCTCGTCCCTGATGGGGATCACCGTCGACGTCTGCTTCGTGGCCCAGTCCGTCACGCACAGAAAGCTGCACGTTCCATGTGTGGCAATGTCTCGCGTGGCGAGGAACGCGAGCTGCTTGCCGTCCGGAGAGAACCTTGGGTTCCTCATCGTTCCAATCTCCTTGCTCTCTTCATCCTGCGGGGTCAATTCCAGCTTCTTCACCACGTTCTTCGATTGATCCTCCCTGTCTAGCACCACATGATACAGTGCGATCGGGCGGTTGTAGCAGTAAATGATGCCCAGTCGCTTCGGGTTGTCCGTCTCAGTGGCTGCAAACACCAGCTCGTTATCTCCGGGCACGAAGGCCACATCAGCGCACGTCAAGTTGGCCGGCACCCCCTTCACCTCCTCGATCTTTCCCGTGGCCAACGTGGCCAAGAAGATGGACGCCGTCTTCTTCCCCTCGTACTGCTCGCCCCAGTCATCCTCGTACTCGAACTTGGCACCAGGGAGAGGGGTCGTCGACTCGTCGTTCTCCTTCTTCTCCTTCTTGCTGGTCACGTTCTCCCAGAACGCGGGCGACTCGGCCACTTTCTTCTCGGCGACGTACGCGATGGTCTTCTCATCGTGAGACCAGGCGATGCCGCCCTCCCGTTCTCCCAGGTAGATGGCCCCATGGAGCGTCTTGAGCGCCTTGAACGTCGACACGAGCTTGCGATCTTCAAAGACTGCTCAAAAACAGCAAAATAAAGGCTTAAAAACACTAAAAAAGATGCTGAAAACAATGGTTGAGAGCCCTACCACAGAAAACCCCCTCGGGGGCGCCCTCCCCCTTCCCTTTGTCGAGTTTGAGCGTCACCACGCGCTGGCCGGAGGGCGAGACACTCGTGAAGTCGGCCGACCAAGGGGTGGGGAAACCCGTGTCGAGAACCTTTGGCTGCGTCTGCGTCAAGTGGCTCACGTGGTGCTGCACCTGGTACTTGTGCGTCACGTTGTTGACCAGGTCCGTCTTGGCCCAGACCAGTTGCACCGACGCGCTGTCGGAGGCCGCGTCCACGGAGAGGAAGCCGCCGACGAGCGCCTTGGAGCGGCCTACGACCTCGGCGAAGAGGCCGCTCACGCGCGCGTGTTCTGCTGCGTCCGGCGCGGCCATGGAGGAATTCAAAGAGCTCTTCGGCTGCGAGATATCGGATACCGAAGTGAGGGGGGATTCGCTTTTCATTCATTGGGGCCTCTATTGAGGGCAGATAGTGACCAATCAAAAGAGACAATTTGGCCACTTCAACCATGAGTTGTAGTCACCCGTACATGCAACGGATCAGCATTAGAAGACCGCTGTGTCCATCAAGATTATTAGTTTTTATATTAGCGTTACGGTTAGATAACTAGTACTTGCGTGCGCTCCCCTGTCAAGAGGAGATCGCCAACACTAGCACCTACGACGTCGATTCGATGGTAGCTCATTTTGCAAGGCGCAGCTCCGCACCCCCATTTCTACATGGCACGGCCGCGCGAGGTGCCAGCGCGACCGGTGCGCACGGCGGCAGTGGGTGCAGCACTGCTCACGATCGCACCCGACCGGCTCTGCGCGATAGTGCCTGGTATCGGGCCGCTCGCGGCCGACACATTCTTGACAGGCGATGCGTTCTTCACAGGAGATGCATTCTTCACAGGCGACGCGTTCTTGACGGGTGCAGTGTTCTTCACGGGCGAAGCATTCTTCACCGGAGCGGCCTTCTTCTCCGGGGCCGCACCCTTCACCTGCTGCGCCTTGGTCTTGGGTGCCGCCGCGTCCTTCTTGACCTGGGCGTTGTTGGCAGCCGCCTTCCCGGCGCCGGGGGCGGAACTGGCGCCCACTTCTCGACTTCCACGGGCAGGTGCTTCTTGACGGCCTGGATCTGGGCCTTGCCGCCAGCGTTCTTCTTCGCAGGCTGAGGCGCCTGCTTCTGCTGCTGCTTCACGGTCTTCTCGGTCGAGGTTGAGTTCGAGCGAGGACGGATGCTGTTCGTCTGCAGCGCAGGCCGGTCCTTGCCGGCCTCCCACACCGCCGCGCCGCCGGCCTGCTTGAGCTGCGTGCGGATC
>JAIKVE010000809.1:0-15999 GCA_024679115.1 Phytophthora pistaciae | reverse complement strand
TGCTTTGAAAATAGAGCGTTGTATAATAATATAACGCCGCGTACTAATAGGTATTATACGTTAAGTCTCGAGTCGCTCCGAATCTCCGACACCTGTCCGTGATGCCACGAAAAACTCCACAGCGGCCTTGCTAAGCTGCTGGAGGGGAACAACTCCATGTGCCAGCTTTGCAGACACACTGTTTGCCGCAAGTGCACAGTCAAGAAGGCGCTGCCCGTGGACATTGGAGGACCCAAGCAACTGACGATGAAGACGCTCGACTTCTGCCTGAGCTGCTACCTGCACGCCAAGGGTTTGTCCGCGTGGCGAGTCGCGATCGCCGCCATGTCGGCGTCGGCCATAGAGTCCAAGAACTGCGATCGGATCTGAGCTGCCCAACCGAAGGTCTCTCTTGACGACGAAGGGCGACGATAACGAGACCTCTTTTTACGTCAGCAGGCCAGGCCTTCGTTGCGTCGGGAGGGGCGTGTTAGCGTCGAAGCGAAGATGTCGGTCTGTCTGCTACTGTAATGAGCTCCGGCTCATTCGGGTTGTTGCAATCGCAAAACGTTATCGTCCATCTGCCGAACGGGCCACTTCGACATACACTGCTGTGAACTGTCGAGTAACTACTGTACTTGCAAGAGCAGTACAGTACACTGATGCGCCTGCAGTGCACTCCCAGCACGAGAAGGACATTGATGGTCAAGTGAGTCAACATTTCGGTAGACGTCAGCAAACTACCTTTGCTTCTTGAGACGGTGGGGGGTTGAACATTTACAGAAGTTACCGAGATAAATCTGTGTACACTATCCTAATAGATCCTCTAACTTGGTCCTTACATTGGTGCTACAGTATATGTCCGCAGCCTCACTCCCTGGAGCCAAGCACATTTTTTCACAAAGACTTGGCCACCAGCATCGAGGATTCTGCCAACGTGTCGCGGAGTCCAGTGCCAGGCCCAAGCATCATCAGTCTTCAATGCAGCAGAACCTGCAGCAACGGAAATCGCCAGGACGGCGCCACAGAATTAAAATCCAAACTTGAAACGATCTGACGCCGCTGCGTGTCGTGATTCCGACAACCCGGCGACTTCTGTAGGATGTTAAATCATGTTTTGTCGACTAGATCCATACAAAACGTCCACAGCTTCGTGACTTGCTGCAAGCTGCAAGACGAGTGAGTGCCACCCACTTGTCAATCTTCCACGCTGCACAACAAATGGATCCTACCTACCCACCGACGCCGTTCTCCTTGTCTCCAGCCGACGCGAACGCTCTCGAGTTGCTGGCAGACCAGCTCGTGGCTGAAACATTGTGGACTCACGACGAATTCGTGGCCCAAGGACGAGTCGTCGACCTCAGCCGATGGAAAGTGGTCAAGCAGAAGAACAACTTGACTGCGTACAGGGCACGCAAGCTCACGCCATCAAGGTTTCGGCAGGAACGAGCACCGAGTGACGGGGCCGAAGCCGTCCCAGCGTCGCCACAGCTTCCGTCCTTCTACCCAGATTATGGCAAGAAGTTGGAGTCCGACACGTACCCGAGCGCGACCTACTTGAACGACGACTCGGAGGACGAACTCGAGGACGAATTCGGCCACGTCGATGTCATAGAGCAGAACGTCCTGGAAAAAGCAAGCCCAGACGGCGTGCCGATGGTCTTCTGCACCGGCGTGGCGCCCGGCACAGTCGAAGACGCGGCGTTCGGCTTCCTCGCAGATACAGAAGCTCGAAGCCGGACGCGGAATGTCGGCAACAGAGACGTCGTGGCCGACGACGTGCGGATTCTCGCTCGTATCCACGGACCGACTCAGGACGATCCGTTCCGCTTCTTGGGGGTCAAGTGGTGCTTGCATTCCACGCCTGGAGCTGCTGGGAGGTTCCTCCACCCTCGCGACTACGTCGTCCTGGAATCCACTGGTCTCGCGCTCGATTCGGACGGTGAGCGCTTTAGCTACACGTTGAACCACACGGTCGAGTTGGACGAGGTGCCGGACTATCGGAAGCTTGGCAACGTGCGCATTAAGTTCTCGGCGTGCCACATCATGAAGCCGCATGAAACTCCGGGGAAGATCGAGATCTTCAGCCGCGGCTTCATCGACGCCGGGGGCATTCTGGCCGAGCGGTTGACAACGTATCTGTTCTGCGATGCACTCATGTCAATCCCGCGGACTGTGGAGGAGTCCATCACGAGGAAGCTCCTGTGGTTGTATCGCTCCCGACGTCGCGCTGATAGCAGTCCCCCCAGTCTCGAGTCGCTCCGAATCGCCGACACCTGTCCGTGCTGCCACGAAAGACCCCCCTCGAGCTTCGTGAAGCTCCTGGAGGGTGGCACCAACTCCACGTGCCAGCTCTGCAGACAAACCGTTTGCCGCAAGTGCACAGTCAAGAAGGCGCTGCCCGTGGACGTTGGCGGACCCAAGCAACTGACGATGCAGACGCTCGACTTCTGCCTGAGCTGCTACCTGCAAGCCAAGGACTTGTCCGCGTGGCGCGTCGCCGTCGCCACCATGTCGACGTCGGCCATAGAGTCCAAGAACTGCGATCGGATCTGAGCTGTGCTGGCCAACGTGTCGCACTCGGTTTACGAGCGCCGCCCCCTAGGAAAATGTACCGGCAATCGACGAGTTGAGCCTCAAGTTGAGGCGCAGCGTACGTAGAGACCCATTTTTGCGAGACTCACTCGCCCTTTGGCCTCGTCCGCCTATCCATGGAGGAGGCCCAACCCTGCGTAACACAGACACCCACCCCCCTTGGTGTAGCGAAGCCAAGTCGGCTGATTCTCGAGATTGGCCTGGTGGCACATGTTCATGTGCGGCTCGATGCACACGACAGCCGCTTGACTCGGAACATTTGCCGGCCGCCTCGCGGGATCGTCATTCGTAGAGTTTCTCGCAGCCACCGCCGTGAGAGGAATTCTTGACGACTTCCATGGAGAACCGAGGCGTAGTGTACCCTCCCGTGCCGTTGAATCTGTCCGAGGAAGACAAGCACTCGATCGAAAAGCTCGCCGATCGACTCGTAGCGGAGACTCTACGCGCCAACGAGGAGTTCGCGGCCCGAGGACATGTGGCCGACCCCAGCTGCTGGAAGCCCATAAAGGAGAAGGACCACGTCGTCGCGTACCTGGACGTCGCCACTGCCGGTAACAAGGCTCGACCCTCCAAGCGCGAGCGACTGTGGAGCGAAGACACGGTCGTGGTCGCGTCCTCCCCGCAGAACCCGACGCTCTACCCGACCAGCGACCGAGACCTCCAAGATTTATTGCGCGGTGGGCCTCTCAACACTTTCGACGACAGCGACTCGGACGACGACAGGAGTCAAAGCTTACACCACGATGAGTTCACAAAGTTTGGCGCCAAAGGGGGCTCCGAGATGAGCGTCCTCGAGAAGTTTCGGCCGACCGACGTGCCCGTTGTTTTCTCCTCGGGGGTGCTACCGGGAACGGTGGAGGACATGGCGTTCGCGTTCCTAGCGGACACGGACGAGCGCAGTCGGATGCGCTTCAATACCCACAAAGACAACATCGTGGAGGACATGAGGATCCTGGCGAAAATCCACGGGCCAACGAAGGATAACCCGTTCCAGTTCCTCGGAGTCAAGTGGTGCTCACACACTCCAAGCCGCACGGTGTCGCTTGTGGTTAAACCTCGCGACTATTTGATCATCGAGTCCACCGGCGTGGCTTTGGACTCGAACGGAGAGCGCTTCACCTACTTCCTGAACCACTCGATCGAGATGGACGAGGTGCCGACGTTCCGCGAGTTCGGCCAGGTGCGCACGACCTTCTCCGCGTGCCATATCATCCGCCCTCACAAGAAGAAGCACAGTGATGGAGAGTTCATTGAGGTGTTTGCGAGGGGATTCTTGCTCATTGGCGGAAGCTTCAGCGTTCGTCTTGGCGCCACTCAGTTCGCTGAAGGTATCGTGCTCATGCCTCGCTTCCTGGAAGAGTCCTACTTGAAGAAGCTCGCGTGGCTCATGCACGACAAGCTACGTTGGTCTTCCAGTAGCAGCAACACAAGCGACTCGGCCACCAGCAGCTTCAGCAGCAACAGCAGCTCACGGTCGATGGTGGAGAAGGCCAGCGCCTGCTCCTGCTGCCACGCGAAGCTCTCTTCGCGCCTGGGAAGGTTCTTGGAGAGGAGCTCCAGTTGCAGTCTGTGCAGACAGACAGCATGCCACAAGTGCACTGTGAAGAAGCTGCTGCCCGTGGAAGGCTCGCGCGGCCGGCACATGAAAAAGAAGGAGCTGGAGTTCTGTCTTAACTGCTACCTGAGGGCAAAGCGCTTGCCCGCGTGGCATGTCGCGGTGGCCACGCTGGCGAAAGACCCCGCATAGAGAGCAGAGGTCGATAGGTAGAGCAGGGATAACTAGAGAATAGATTCTGTACTTATATGAACACGTTATGAACAGTGATCATCAGTCATTCAACAACTTCTCCTCTACCATGGAAAGACTCCAACCCATGTGTGTGTGTGTGTGTGGGACGCCACAACTTTGAAGAACATCTTGCTGCAATTTTCTTGCCTTGGAAATCGTTGAATTCCGTCGTGCAAAGATGTCCTCGAGCAAAGTGCAAGATGGAAGACTCGACGTTGAGCATCACCAGATGATCAGTCACGGCACGTCACCGGTACTTCTACACGAGCTCTGAAAGTTAGGTGCACAAGGTGCTTTATGTTTGCTGCGATGAGCTTAAAACTACGGGCTAGAACTATCAGGTGGGTGGGGGTATTTATCGAAACTACACTAGCTGGACGGGCCTACTTGGGCAGCGTGGCCAGCGCCACTCTCCAGGCCGACAGCTGCTTGGCCTTGAGGTAGCAGTTGAGGCAGAAGTCGAGACTCTTCTTACTCGACGAGTCCATGGACAAGTTCTTCTTGACCGTGCACTTCTTGCAGACCTTCCTTCGGCACAGAAAGCAGGTCGTGCTGCTCTCGAGCAGCTTCTTGAAGCCCTTTGTGGGCAGCTTGTGGCAGCACGCGCATCCCTCGTGCTTGTCCTCCTCCGCGTGAACGTTCTGGCGCCGCGCGTACGCGTGCACGAACCACGCGAGCTTCTTCATGTACGACTCCTCCACCAGCTGCGCCGTGTCCAGCATCGACTCGCAGAAGAGCTGCGTCGACGCGCTCACGCCGAAGTGGCCGCCGGCGTTGCAGTAGCCGCGGAAATACACCTCCACCTCCCCCTGGCTGTTGTACGGCCGCACAATGCGGCAGCTCGAGGTGCGCAGACGCACCAGTCCGTGCTTGCGGAACTCCGGGACTTCCTCGATCTCGACCGAGTGGTTCAAGAAGTAGCACACGCGTTCGCCGTTCGCGTCCAGCGTTGAGCCCGTGGACTCGAGCGTCACGGTATCTCTGGGCTTGACGACCGAGCCTCCAGTCTTGCTGGACGAGTAGGAGACCCACTTAATGCCTAGGAACTGGAACGGGTCTTGCTGGGAGGGGGCCCGGAACTGGGCCAGTATCCGCAGGTCCTTGACGTTCACCTCCTTGCTCGTGGCCGAGCGCATGAGGCTGCGCTCCAGCGTGTCCGCTAGGAAGCCGAGTCCTGCGTCGTCCACCGTCCCTGGGATCACGCCGCCGCCGAAGACCATGGGCGTGTTGCGCGGCCGTGACTTGCTCAGCACGCTCTGATCGGGCGCCTCGGGGTCGATGCGGCTGTTCTCGTAGTAGTCCGAGCCTGCGTACGAGCTGCCGTCGTCGTGAGAAGAGCCGCACGACAAGTGCGTGTTGCCGCGGCCCATGAGGTCGCTCAGAGAGCTGTCGGCCGAGTAGAGCTTGGGGCGGTGCACGACAGAAGACTCGACCGCCTCCTCCGTCTCGAGTCGGTCGCGACGTGCGCGCCGCTGGCCGCGCGACCGCGAACGGTACGCCGTCATGCTGCCCTTCTCCATGACCACCTTCCATCGCTCCAGGTCGACCGACCGACGGTCCGAGACGAAGTCCTCGCTGGCCTGCAGCGTCTCGGCCACGAGCTGGTCCGCCAGCGTCTCGTACTGCTCCCTGTCGTCGCGCGTGAGCACGAGCTCCCGAGGCGGGAAGATGTGGCCCGCGTCCCACGAGTCTCCGAAGCGCATGCTGGTGCTGCTATCACTCAAGTAGCCCACCGACTGCAGTGTTCGAGCGAGAGCGCTTCGCGAAGTGAGGCCGGGCGGTCGAGTAGATGGGAAAGTTCCGTCCTGGGCAGTGCCAATGTCATGCAGCGGTGGCAAAAGTTGAAGAGAGTGCAGCGGAGACCTTATCCAGCTTCTACAGCCAGCAGTAGGAGGCCAGCGTGGTTCGGGATCCTTCAACTGGGATCGGAGCGTCCTCCTTCTGCTGGCGTCGCTACGTCGCGACTCGGGAGCATGTGTACATGGTGCATGTAGAGTCGGCTGCTGCTCACCCGGCGGAGAAACGAGGCCCCGGAGCTCACCCAGGCCGCCAATGGAGCAGCGCGCCCCAGCCGCGTGGAAGCCCCGAGTCACCGCATCAAGCGGGTGAATTGAGCGGCGTTACGTGCCCACGACAGGTGGAACATGCACACCGGAGGAGATTGACCAGCCACCCGCCAGGCGGCCTGCTGGGGCTTTGCCCGAGTCTATCGGCTGCCATGGACGTCACCGCGGGGACCCAACCGCGACACTGGCATTGATCATCTGTACGCTGGATAATTTTGTGCGGAGTTATCGAAACCGCATGGCTGTCATGCTGATCTCGGTGCTGCTGGGGCCCACCGAGAAAATAAAGAGAGCGAGATTCTGAAGCCGCGCGTACAGTACAATGTACATGTACACCAGGTTTGCGGGCAATGTAGCAGTTCTGCGGCGGTGCTGGCGGACAAGGAGGAGGAAGGTGCAGCGGCCCGCTGTCAGCGGGCTCTCTAGGTTGAGACAGCGGAGGTCGCCAACAATTTGGTGCTGCCACGATGGGGGTGCCACCACCTTGGCCCATGCCTTGGGTGCATGGTAAGCGCCAAGCGTTTACATGTACGTGAGTGCAGGGGTCTGCACCATATCGGATGCTGCCAGTGCAAGTTTTGATCGCTCGCTGGAACTGCTCGCTGTGCCACCGATTCTTTCGCGCCTCTCTTCTGTGAGAGCAACGCTTCTCCTCTTCCTATCCTGTACGCCACGCTCTAAGCTACAGTACGCGCGCGAAGGTCTTCACGAAAGATGCAACAGTGTTGCCAACACGGGCTTCCGGACGTCGATAGCCTCGGTGAAAGCCGTTGCACCGGACTCGCCATCCAGCTCGCTGCAAGAAGCTGCGATCGTCAACATGGATAGACTCGGAGGTATCGCGCTCATTGCTTGCAGGCGGGCCCGCATGACCACAGATCTGGAAGCCGTTATCGCCGACTCTGCTCCGCAAGACAGCGCTCAAGCGACCGCCCATTTAACAACGCGCTTGATGTGTCCTGCGCCGTTGGTCTCACAGCGGTGCGCGGCTTGGACTCCAACTTGGAGGACACCCGTGTTGCTGCACTGCAACTTGCAGTGACACTGTCAACGTTTGACTCGGCATGATAAACAGCTCCGAGTGAGCTCGGACCTCCGAGTCGGAGTCCGACCGACCTCCGACGTCTCAGTGGAGCGTGATCGATGGTGGCACCTCGAAGTAATGCAACGCTGCGTTTCGGTGTGCTGTTTGAACGGGAGACCAACGATGGTATGTACACAGCACCTCCATTAGCTCTAAAATACGATGGCTCTAGTCAACGCGTGCTGCCTCACCTTCCTGGATCCCTGCTATGTAGTTACCGACACTGCTTCAGCTTGAGCTGCGCCGTCGCGACGTCCCACGCGGACGTTTGCCGGGCCTCGATGACGCACGACACGCAGAAGGTGAGAGTCCGCTGTACGTCTTCCGCCGCGTCCAGTAGCAGCTTCTTCTTGACGCTGCACTTCTGGCAAATGGTTTGCCTGCAGATAGCGCACGTGCCCCCGGCCAGGATGAGGTTGAACCTCAGGGTACCCTTGCCGCAGACACCGCAGTCCTTCGTGTGTAGCGCAGTCGCGTCGCTGTTCCGCCGGCGAGCCATGAGCCACGCAAGCTTCTTGAGGTACGAGGCCTCGACGATACCCACAACGTCCACGACACCTTGGGTGAACACGTTCAATCCGACAAGCGGCGGCAAGCTGCCGCCCATATCTGCGTATCCGCGGGCGTAAACTTCGATCTGCGTCTCCGAAATCTGGCGCATGATGTAGCAAATGGACAGGTTCAGGCGGACGACGTTGTAGCTATCGGGGAGCACGGGGCACTCGTCCAGCTCGACCGAATGAGCCAGACTGTAGTAAACGCGCTCACCATCCGAGTCCAGCGCGATGCCGGACGACTCGATGAAGACGACATCCCGTCGAGAGACAAAGAGAGCGATGTCGCGGGAGGCCCATTTAATGCCAATGAACCGGAACGGGTCCTCCTCACTCGGGGCCTGGAAGGAGGCGAGAACCCTGCGCGCATCAAAGCCGTCGTTCTTCACGTAGGCGTTGCGCTCGAGCCAGGCCTCGTTCGTGTGGGCCAGCGCCCCAAAGGCAACGTCCGCCACGGATCCGTCAATAATGCCGGTAGCTGCGACCAACGGCACGTGTGACGGCTTGACCTTCTCCAGCACGCTCTCCTCGGGGAAGACCGAGAAGGACCCTGCGTTGCTCGACGAGCTCTGTGTGTGTTGCGACTGCGAGACCCTGCTGGCGGATTTCTCCGCTGCCGCTCGCTCCGGTTCTTCGTCTTCGTCGTCAGGGGTGAAGGCGTGCGGTCGGCCTGCCGCCATCGCCTGACGCTGCTGCTCCTCCACCGTGTTATTCGACAGCAAACGCGGCCGACTCGGGTGCTTCTCGTTCTCGAGATGCCTCAGATGCTTGGAACCTGAACGCCGGGTGCGGTACGCATGCACCTTTTCACGAGACTTGATGGGCTTCCAGAGCCGAGGGTCCACTTGCCGGTTGTTGCCGACGAACCGCTCGTACGAACGCAGAGTCTCGGCCACGACTTTGTCGGCGGTGTCGGTCAGCGCCTGCTGTCGCTCCTTGGTGAGCGTCACCCGGTCCGGGATGATTCCGTCCGCGCGCGTGTAGGCCATCCTGATACTGCCTGAAAGCGACAGTCTCCGATACTACAGCAGTCTACCACGTAGGTAGGTCTTGAGAGCAAGTTTCGAAATGGCTGCGAAGGTTAAGGATGGAGGCGCCGCGCGGTAGTGCGACGCAGGAGACGAGGAAGGAGGAGCAGGAGCGATCTCGTGCCCACGAGATGGGATCCAAGACACAAAGGGAACATCGGCGCCAACCAATCTTGACCAGGCTCCATCAGAGCACCAGCTCTGCAAGCTGCCGGAGCAGAGATCGAGCGCTCGTCTTGTATGTTTCTCGGCTTGTTCCTGCTCTTCAGCGTCGCCACGTCGCTTCAGGCTCACAACACACAGGGAACTTCAGGCCATGAGAGCCGTCACGCGCGTCTTCTGCCATCACGATTGATCACTTGTCTGTACACGTGTACTGTACAGGTACATGTTCACATTGCGTGGGCTTAAACCACATCTTTGTATACAGTACGGCATTCGTTGGTCTTGGACCAAGATTCTTGGCGGATCGGCGTGCGGTCAACCATGGTTTGTCCTGGGCAGGCGGCGCGCAATGTCTTTCAAGCCATTTTACACACCCTCGTGAGTCAGTCAGTCAAGGCTGCCGAGTCACGACGTGACACGAGCACCATGGGGCCGCGTGAGCTTTGTGCTTTGGCAGGCATGGCAACACAAATCCTAACGCGGATCAACATGGGAACCATCCGCTCCGGCGCCGCGTCTCCAGCCGAAACTGACAGCTCCAGGCATCCACATTTCGCAGCAACTCCACGACCTCGCAAGCAAGAGAAGGCTGAGGTTTCATGCTCATGAAGTTCACCAATTCGTTTGATCCTTATATTCGCCGGAGTCTTGAGTTGCCTGTGTATTCTTCGACACACACACAAACATGACAAATTGTCTCGTAGTGCATTACCTGGCCGTGCTCGTATTACATGTACTTACCCTTCTCACGTCTTTCTCAATCACGAGGCCGTGAGCAGTGAGGTGGCGACGTCCCATGCCGACAACCGCCGAGCCTCAATGACGCACGAGAGGCAGAAGGAGAACTGCTTCTGGACGACGTCCTCGGGCGACACGATGGACAACTTCTTGTGTACGCTGCATTTGCTGCAAACCGGGAGTCTACAGATCGGGCAGCCGTTGCTGGGCTGCACGAGGTTCGAGAGCTTATTGACGCCCTTGCCGCACACGCCGCAGTGACTTGACCGCGCGCCAGCAGAATCGCTCTGGCGACGTCGGCTCATGAACCACGACAGTTTCTTGAGGTACGAGCACTCGACCATCCCCGAGACGCCGGCGACCGCGGCGGAGAAGAAGCTGACGCTGAATCCCTCGGGCATCTCGCCGCCCATGTCCGAGTATCCTCTGCAGTAGACGTCGATCTTGTCCTCCGTCAGCTGTCGCATGATGTAGCAGCTCGACAGGTTCATGCGGATAACATTGAGACGCTCAGGTAGACGAGGAACCTCGGCCAGCTCGATCGAGTGGGCCAAACTGTAGTACACGCGCTCGCCGTCCGAGTCGAGCGCGAAGCCCGACGATTCCAAGAACAGCAGGTCGCGGCGCGTCATGAACGCTCCGTAGTCGCGCGTGGCCCACTTGACGCCGACAAACCTGAACGGGTCCTCCTCGCTGGGGGCCTGCAGCGCGGCCAGGATTTTGCGGCCATCAAACCCGTCGTTCTTGGTGTACGAGTTACGCACCTCCCAGGCGTACAGGGTGTCCGCCAACGCGCCGAACGCCGCGTCTTCCACGGACCCGTCCATGATGCCGTTCGCCTCTATGAGCGGCACATAGGACGGCTTCGACTTGGCCAGGACGCTGTCCTCGATGGCGAAAGATCCGCCCTCACTCGTGGAGCTGTGCGCGTTGGTCTGGCTGGCTTCGTTGCTATGCAATTCGTCGTCATCGTCACTCACGAATCCAAGGGGGCGGCCGGCCGCGATGGCGTCGCGCTGGTGCTGCTCAACCGCGTTGTTGGACAGCAGTCTCGGCCGACTCGGGTCCTTCTCGTTGATGTCACTGCTGCGGCCGCGCGTCTTGCTGCCCGACCGGCGCGTGCGATACACGTGCACGTTCTCACGCGACTTGACCTTCTTCCACAAGCGGCCGTCGACCCGCCGGTCGTTGGCGATGAAGTCCTCGTTGGCCTGCAGGGTCTCCGCTACGATGCGGTCGGCCAGGTCTGTGAGCGCCTGCTGCTGCTCCGGCGAGAGCTTGAGGTGCTTGGGCAGTGCGGCGTCGGCCTGCGTGAAGCTCTTCATGGCGTCAAAAGTCTCCGATAACCAAGCTGCGCCTTTGGTAATGCTGACAGTGAGTCAGCACTGGACTCCGACTCGGCAAGTGGTGAAATGGCCGGTGGGCAGCATCGGCGGCGAAGGGTGGCGAAGGCGGCGCATAGACGGCAGCCCCGATGGATTGATGCGTGAGTGAGCCAAAGCGCGCTCAGCCCCGGGAAGGCGCCACTGGGGCTGTCTGCTGCGCGCGGCTCGGCTCTGGAAGCCGCTCAGCAGACAGTCTTGCTGGAAGAGGAAGAGAGCCCGCGGGCTGGCTGGCTGCCACGCACAAAGCATGCGCGCGGCGGGTGCCTTCAATTCGCAGTCACGGACCTGCTCGGACGAGGTGGTAAGGCAGGGTTCACCTCTGTCCGCAGTCGGCTCGAAAGACATGTTGCCTCCCACTGTGGGCCACGCCGTGGCCCTCGTGGCCGAAAAAAAGAATAAAATTGATTAACAGGGTATCGACTTGTCGTAGAGCTGGCTAGAGGAAAACCTAATTCTGTTGCTGAGGAATCCAACCCTCGTGGCCGAAAGCGTTGGCCATGGAGGCGGGACTCGCTGCGATCGCGGGCCAACTCGCAATCAAAAGCGAGACCAGGGAGCGACCACAACCGATCGATTCCCGATTGTTCTTGCCCGCAGGTATCCGCCTCGAACGGCGTACAGTGTGGCCCCCCGTTTTCGCGCCCGCTGACCTCTTATAAACTGCCAGATTTGATATGTCCATGCTATATTCACAGGGCAGCTCATCTCCTTTTCCATAGTATTCCCTTGACTCACGACAGGACACGTCACAAAGATGCTGCAGCAAATCCAATAAGTCTATAGGAGTTTGTATGGTCCGCCCTCCGCGAAAACGGGGGGCCACACTGTACTCACGTTACGCCTGTCCTAGCAAGGTGTCCGGCTACGTTGGACTCGTCTGCGGACCGACCCGCTCGATGTATTCATGCACAAGACCCAGCTGCAGTATCCGAGACCTACGTGTATTTGTGTGGTTTAAATAGTCTATCCTACCGGGGCAACTAGGAACTCTGAAGGCAGGCCGAGGCGACTTCCCAACCCGAGAGCTCCTTGGCCTCGATCACGCAGGGCAAGCAGAAGGTGAAGCTCTTCTGCGTGACGTCCTCCTGGCAAACGTCCACCGAGATCTTCTTCTGCACGCTGCACTTGCTGCACGTCACGCGGCGACAAACCGGGCAGCCTGAATTCGACTGGAGAAGGTTTCCGAGCTTGCTCAGCGACCTGCTGCACACGCCGCACACGCTGGAGGGCTCAATGCCGGACGCGTCGCTGCATCGTCGCAGTGCCATGAGGTAGCTCAGCTTCTTCAGGTTGGAGCACTCGACGATGCCCGCACTCGACAGCACGTTGTTGGCCAGCAGCATGACCGCGTAGCCCTCCATCATATCGCCGCGGGCGTCAGCGAAGCCGCGAGCGAACATCTCCACCGTGTCGGGGTTGATCTGACGGGCGACGTACGCCAAGGACAAGTGGATGCGGACGAGGCCGTGGCTCAGCTCGAGCTGCGGGAAGTCGTCCAGCTCGATCGAGTGGATGATGTAGTAGAAAATGCGCTCGCCGTCCGAGTCGAAGGCCATGCCCATGGACTCGACGTACAGCAGGTCACGGTTCGTCGTGAGGGCGCCATAGTTGGCCGCTCCCCACTTGACGGTCATGGCCCGGAACGGATCCTCTTCAGTTGGTGTCTGCAGCGTGGCCAGCACCTTCCGTTGGTAGAAGGCGTCGTTGTGGACGTACGAGTTGCGGATGAGCCACGAGCTCTTGGTGTTGGCCAGTGCACCGAAGGCGACGTCCTCGGCTTTTCCGTCGATCTGGCCCGTGGCAACGATGAGCGGTGAGTGGGACGGCTTGATCTTGGCCAGCACACTGTCCTCGGCCAGCGTGAAGGACCCCGCATCACTTGACGAACTGTTCGTGTTGGTGGTGCTAAGGTCCTCGTCGTGGATCGGGTCGTCATAGGCGTACGGTCGGCCGGATGCGGCCGCCTGCCGCTGCTGGTGCTCCATCGCGCCGGCCGACATCAATCTTGGGCGGCTCGGATCCTTCTCGTCGATCGACTGGCTATGGAGCTTCTGCACCTTGCCACGCCGCGAGCGGTAGACGCGGACCTTCTCCTTGGACTTGACGTGCTTCCACTGGTCGCTCGGGAGCTGCCGGCCGTTGGCCACGAAGAACTCGTACGTGTGCAGCGTCTCGGCGATGAGGCCGTCGGTCACGTCGATGATCTCCTGCTTCTTTTCCTCGGACAGACGCATGCTCTCGGGCACGACGCCCGGCGTGAGCTTGCGCTTGCTCATTCTCGTTCGGACGGCTTCAGCTTTGGCGCCGCGGCCGGAGTTCTCGAATGACGAGCCACCTCGGTGGGGCCCCCGAGGCTCGATCAGCAGCCAGTGGCCGCCCAGCTGCAAGTTCTTGAGATTGCCTTGGGAGATGGGAAGCTCGGCAAGATGGACGCACACAGCGCCTGCATTCCGTTCAGAGACGCAGTCTCCGGCGCGGCGGCGCGGCGCTGTTGTGGCTTCGTCTGCGGATGTCGCGCCGCACCACTTTTTCGCAAAACTTTCGTCGCGGCGTCGCGCGCGTTAGGCGATCGCGAGGCTTCCTCGCCGCCAAAGTGTCGGAGATTCTCCTTTCGCGGCGGGGGCGCCGCCTAATGGAGATGGTCGATGCCTAAGTTTTGGTTGTCGGGATCAAGGGGCGTGGAGGAAGGCCTTGGATCGACAGGAAAATGGCTTGAAAGCTGGCCGCGGTCTCTTCTGCCTGCCCGTTGCAGTCTACCGCGCATATGGTGCGCATAGAGGGGAACTGCAGCTCCTCGACGACGAGAGCACGATCATGCTCGTTGTGTTGGTTCACAGCAATCCCGTTGAATTGCAGCTTGCACCGGACTGCCAATGGCCTCGAGGCGGTCGGTCTTCGACCCCTAGGGCTAAGGATGGCCCCTCGACCAGATCGAGTTCGTCGCTTGGCGGGTTGAGAAGAACAAGTTCTCGAACTCGAACTCGGATCGTAAATATCCTCCATCCAAATGGCAACTACTGTAAGTTACCAGTCCTCATGAAAACTTGCTCACGTTCATTCGGAGTAGATTATCCCTAATCGAGGCTGGCAATCTCGTCCAATTGACCGTGGCGGAACGCAACAACTACTGTACTGCCTGCGATTCGCTACATGGATCAAGTCTGCACCGTGCACGCACAGACCGCGGCTTCGCGAAAGCGCAGCCAGCACGAGGTGGCGCTTAGCCTGCAGCTTCCCTATTATAGTCGACGCTGGCAATCTCGTCAAATTGATCGCTTGGGACACGACAATTCTATGGCCAGGAAGCTCGTTATGCGGCGGAACGACCACCAACGTCCTCGCGAACGAAGCAAGCGACCGCGGTGCATCTCGCACCACGACGTGGAAGTGTGTCCCAAGCAACGCCTGGCTCGAAATGAGAAGAAGCATCTTGCCCGTAAACGAGCGCAACGCAGCGGGCCGTCTCGGTTAACACCAAGGTGCTTTAGCGTGCAAGCACTCGACGGTGCTGAGCTGGGTCGTCTGCGACTTTGCAGATCTCAATCGCGCGATGACATTTCAGTCAGCTTTGAAGTGCCGCGTAGCGAAACTAGATCGGCCAGATGTTGAAGTTTTAACCGCTTCGAGCACATGGGGGTGCACTTGACTCAGCCACGTGAACGCTAGCACTCTATTTAGCTCTGTTTAAATACTACACTGCTAATACCGTCTATTGAACTCGGTCACGAGCTCTTCAGGGTGGAGGTGGCCACTTGCCAGGCCGAGAGCTCCTTGGCCTCAAGCACGCAGGAGAGGCAGAAGGTGAAGTTCTTCTGCGTGACGTCCTTGGACGCGTCGATCGTGAGCTTCTTCTGCACGCTGCACTTGCCGCAGGTCACGCGGCGGCAGATCGGGCAGCCGGAGTGCGTCTGGAGCAGGCTGCCGAGGTTCTTGAGCGACTTGTGGCACAGGCCGCACTCGCCCGACGAGGAAGCGATACCCGACGAGTCGCTGTGGCGGCGGCGTGACATGAGCCAGCTGAGCTTCTTGAGGTTGGAGCACTCGACGACGCCGGCGCAGGACGAGACGTTCTGGGCCAGCAGTCCGATGCCGTGGCTCTCCATCATCTCGCCGTGGGGCTCGACAAACCCACGGCAGAAGAGCTCCACGCTGTCGTCGTTGAGCTGCCGGACAATGTAGCAAATGGACACCTGCGCTCGGATGATGTTGTGGCTGCTCTCGAGCGTCGGGCACTCGTCCATGTCGATGGAGTGGATGAGGTTGTAGAACACGCGCTCGCCGTCCGAGTCGAAGGCCATGCCCATGGACTCGAGGTACAAGAAATCCCGGCGCGTCACGAACGGGCCGAAGCTGGCCGTGGCCCACTTGATCACGACGGACCGGAACGGGTCCTCCTCGCTGGGCGTCTGCAGCGTGGCCAGCACCTTCCGGTCGTCAAAGACGTCGTTGTGCACGTAAGAGTTGCGCACCAGCCACCGGTGCATGGTGTTGGCCACGGCGCCGAACGCGGCGTCCTCCACCGAGCCCTCGATGGAGCCGGTGGCCACGACGAGCGGCACGTGCGGAGGCTTGACGGTGGCCAGCACGCTGTCCTCGAAGAGCGTGAAGGAGCCGGC
>JAIKVE010000808.1:0-16008 GCA_024679115.1 Phytophthora pistaciae | reverse complement strand
GAGCTGGCGCTGCTCTACGACTCGCCGCGCGCCGCCACCGTGCGCGCCAAGACGCCCGTCGAGTGCTGGTCGCTGGACCGCGTCACGTTCAAGCGGGTGCTCATGGCCACCACCATGCAGCAGCGCGCGCTCTACCTGGACTTCCTGGGCCAGGTGCCCATCTTCTCGACGCTGTCGAGCTACGAGAAGATGACCGTGGCCGACGCCTTGCGCGTACAGTTCGTCGAGTCTGGAGACACCATCCTTACGGAGGGATCCAGAGGCGACGACTTCTATATTATTGCAGACGGCGAGGTCAAGTGCACGCGCGGAGGCGAGGAGGTGTCAGCACGGCTCGGCGCCGGCGACTTCTTCGGCGAGCTCGCGCTCATCCACGACGACGTGCGCCAAGCCACTGTCACAGCCATGCGCAAGACCAAGCTGCTTGTGCTGGACCGAGCCACCTTCAAGCGCTTGCTGGGCCCCATGCAGGAGCACCTGCGCAAACGCGCCGACCTCTACGAGCTCTACATGAACGCACCAAGGATCACCGAGCAGAACTGAGCCACCGCTGCAAGCCCAGCAACTTTATAAACAGGATGAAGTAGATATTGTAGATATGCATGCCAGCTCGCCTTCGCCGCTTGGTCCTCACGGTAGTCCCCAATGACACACCACAAACAGCAGCCAGGCCGACCTCCATGCGAAGCCGCCGGAAGCTTTCTACCCCCACAGTATATATAAACGCGCGTTCTGTATCAAACGGTCTTGTCTTGATTGTCATGCTCCCCTTCACCTTGGAAGATCGAAGATCGAGAGGATAAGAATCGGCGACGGAAGCTGAAGTTTGCATTGCGAGCTTCTCGATCTTATCCAGCTCGGTAGTCGCCTACGGCAGCTGCACTTGTAGTGCATACACTATAAATTGATCTAATAACTCAAATGCTCTTCCGTCTTCAACTTCATTTTATTCCACTAACAGACTTCGGCTCGAGTAATACTACTGCTACCACCCACTCACCAGCACAGCTTGCCGGGCAGGTACTTGTCGATGAGCGACTGGTAGTACGGCCAGAGCTTCTCCACGTCCGGACGCACGTCCGCCTTGGTGTACAGGTCGAACTTGTTGAACTCGAGCACCCAGTCCATCATTTCATAGTCGTCCTCACTCATGAGGTGCGCGTACTCCTTCTTGTTGTGCCACGGGTAGCACGAGTGGTAGCGGATCATGGCGAGCCCCTCGTCCGGGATCGTGGTCTGGTTGAACTTGAGCATCTGGTACAGGTACTCGTCGTGGCCCCAGGCGAACTTGAGGTTCTTGAAGCCGCAGTGCGGCTCGTACATGCCGAGCTCGGTGTTGTAGCGCGGGTCGCTCATGTCCGGGTTGCTGGCGTTGTACTCCGGGAAGACGACCGAGTCGGGGATCTTGCAGCCCACGACCCACGTGTCGCCGCCGAGCGCCCACTGGTCTCCGTCGGCCGTGCCCTCCTGGCCGTCCTCGGCGTGGCCCCAGAGGTACTGGATCTTGCCCATGTCGTGCAGCAGCCCCACGAGCTGGAACCAGTCCGGGTGGCCCGCGGCGCGGATGCCCTCGGCGGTCTGCAGCATGTGCTCAAGGTTCGGCAGCGACGAGTCCGGGTCGGACGAGTCCACGTAGCCCATGAGCGCCGTGAAGGCCTCCCAGATGGTCATCTTGGTGTTGCTGAAGGAGCCGTACTTGGCCTGCATCTTCTCGTTGAAGGCCACGGTCTGGTTCTTGCGCATGAGCGCGTAGTGGCGCGACACGAGCGCGTGCCGGTCCGAGTCCTTGTAGTTGCGGAACTCGTCCTCGGCCTTGCCGGCCGTGACCTTGCCGGTGACCTCGAGCGTGGGCTTGGCGACGGCGACGTTGTCTCCAGCCATTGTGAAGGTGGTGAAGAGGGAGGGGGTGGAGGGTGCGAGTGGCAGAGCCGAATGTGGAATGACCTGGCGGCGGAGTAGAGCGAGGGTGGAGGAGGTCGGTGCATGGTGTGGCGTGTTCCCGATTTGGGGGAGGAGGAGGTTGCACTGCACTGCTCAGTTTGTCTGCCGCTTGAACCTTGTCAGTCCGGGCGGGCGGTTGCAGTGCAACGGACGTTGAGTCAAATCTTCTGGCGGTGCGGGCCCCTTTTTCGCCAATGGCGGCGCGTTTAACAAGATCGAGGTCGCCGTGACTGGCTGAAAATGCGGTGCCGGGCCGGGTCTATGCAAGATGAGTGAGTTCACTTTGCCGCGCGACCTCTGTTTTGTCTTGCGAGTCCTGAAGAATTGTGGCGGAGGGGAGTGTTAACTCCGCGCATGTCCGACGCGTGCACACCAGGATGCAATTGATGGACGGAGCTCCCCGTCATGAAGTAGAAATTGCCGTGCGTATTCGCGTGCTGGTTTCGCTAGCCGATCCCGAGCTACTTACTGGATTGCAGCAACTCTGCTCTGCCAGAGTCGACAGCCGTAGGCAAGCAGGCAAGCGAGCATCCCATGCACCCACCCTGCGCTAGACCGCCGGACGAATTGGTTTGGTGGTTGCACTTCTCATTGCGGCAAAGACAAGCATCAAAAATGTTTAACTGCGTCGTTTCGGTGTTGAGTTTCGAGAGGTTTTCACATGGGCGCCTACATCGCTGCCGCCGGTGAGAAGATGCCGCTGCCGCCCGTCTTGCAGATCTGTCTTGCGCACTGCGCAATGCGCAATGCGCAGCACTGGCCAGCGTCCTTGGCCGGTCTTTCACGCGATGTGTGTTTGAAGTTGGCGCTTGCGGATCAACCAACTCGTTCTCAGCTCGCCACGGCCACCTTCGCCACTGGCGAATCGCCAGCAAAGTGATCGCCCAGGACAACGCCTTTGATGAGTGCGGGTGGTGTCGACTTCGTCACCGTCTAGCGATCACCGATCACCGACTCGGTCCAACTTTGACTCCAAGCGCTTGGAGCCTTGCGCTTCCGCTCGTCACCCCCGCGAACTTCTAGATGTGCAAATCCCTGCTGGCCAAACGGAACATGGCTACACTGAACCTCAACAACGCACCACCGCTGACCGAGCCTGACAAAGCTGCGTAAGTTTTCCCAAGTTTTCCGACACTGCAGGCCCTGCCACAGGCAGCGACTTGGTCCACACTGTACATGTAGACTCAACGTCGTAGAGGCAGCAGCAGCAGCGCCGATGAATCCCGGCGGTCATGTTCATGGACTTCAATGACTCATCAATCGGGAAATCACCACCCTCGGAACGAGTGCTCAAACGTTCCCACGGCACTGTCAGTGCACCTCGTACTCCACCACCACCCGCCCTCTCGAACCTATCCACCCCAAATGCTGGAGTCTCCAGCCTGGAGATATCCATATGGATATGGTTGTCGCTTCTCGAGGTCACCGGCAAGGGTTGGGAGGAGGAGGAGCTTCCCGACTACATGTACAATGACTCGAACCGGTGCCTTATGAGCAAGGAGGATCACCAGGGTGCTCGAGCTCAACAACCTCAAACTGTACACCAACCATGACGGGCATACACGTGCGGACGTGGAGAAGTACTGTACTACCAGGTGATAATCGACAAGTACCTTCCCGACAAGCTGCCCTGGAAGGCGACAACAACTGCAATTTATTAAGCCTCGTTACAAGGCTACCATAGTGGTGTTGCATGGAACTGCAATGGATCTCAATTGATGCCTGCCAATTCGAGCTTAGGCTCCACTGAGATGAGTTTACCAAAGCGGAAGGTATAGAGGTTGACCATTCGGTTCTAGCTACTAGCGTAAACGTGTTGCAACAGTATCTCTCGGGTATCAAAATACAAGTAGTGTGCATGTAGCTCGTCGGCGGCGGCGTAACTGAGCCTCAATTGTGAGGAAACGCCTTGCAACTGAAACACAAAATACATGGAAAGATTTCTGAAGCGACCACCCGAACATCTTCAGATTTTCACCGTACTCTCAAATGAGCTTCGAGCATGTCACTGTTTCTATTTCTTAGGAGCGAGGAAGTAGCTGTCCAGCTCAGTTGCTCTCTTGAACACTGTGGCGCAAGCTGAGCCCGTCCGAGCCAATACGACATCGGGCCTGTTTGTCTTATCGGGGGACAGGCGACGCAGCTCGCCAAAATCACCACAAGGTGAGCCAGCACACTGCAATTTCTTCACAGTAAGCAAAGGACCTCTTCGTCTGGAATGCGACTGGGCAACAAGTTGTGCTGCATGACAATGCTGCTCGCCATCGGTATCAGCACCCGCGCTCTCTCCGTGCAAGTCTGCACAGCAAATATCGGCCTGGAACCTGCCGCAGACTTCATCAGCAAGACGCAGTCTCGCCACCTCAGGAGTCAGGATCTACGCTTACCAACGCTCGACATTGATACCGTGCTGCGCAACAAAATCTTCCTTTAGCGTGCTCGACTCGACTGCTAACTTCCTCGGCCCTCCCGCCAGGAATTGGCACGATTGATCAACTTATAAATACACAACTAAGTAAAATCGTTCGCATCAATGTTGTTCAGTCAAAGTTAGACCGCTGTATGCTAAAGAACAAAGGAGCAATTGAGCTCCATGAACCGTTATGTCACGACTTGTAT
Source organism: Phytophthora pistaciae (assembly GCA_024679115.1). Classification (NCBI taxonomy): domain Eukaryota; phylum Oomycota; class Peronosporomycetes; order Peronosporales; family Peronosporaceae; genus Phytophthora; species Phytophthora pistaciae. The sequence goes on along the minus strand of JAIKVE010000808.1, from coordinate 11,448 downwards.
CCGTAGGCATTAATGCCGCATGCCCCTCTACTCGGTGGCGACCTCAATGATGATTTTACCTCTGGCGCGGTTCGACATCTGCAACTTGATAGCGTCCAAGACGTTCTCTAGCGGGTGGACGGAGTCGATCGTTGGCTTGACCTCGCCCGCCGCGACCAATTTCGTGAGGCCCTGCAAGTCTTCCGGGGTCGGGTGCAAGTAAAGCTGGTGGAAGGTGGCGCCGATGGAGGAGTCCACCGGCTTCGGGCCCATGCCAATGGTGACAAACTTGCCGGTTTTCTGCTTCAGAACCTTTTGAGCGTCCGTGGCCCAAGACTCGGGCTCCATGCCGCAGTCGTAGATCAAGTCTACCGAGTGCTCGGCAAGGACGGTGCCCCACTTCTCCGACGTGTAGTCGACGATCTGGTCTGCCCCGAGAGACTCGACCAAATCGATGTTGCGAGGGCTGGCCGTCGTGATGACTTCGGCACCGACAGCCTTGGCAATCTGGATCGCGAATTGACCCGTGGCACTGCTGCCGCCCAGAATGAGCACGCGCTGTGCCAATTGGCAACCTTAAGCCGTCTGCACTGCTTGTATTCGCGATGATCACTTGATACTCGCCTGCATTCTGTGGTGGAGTGAATGCGCTCTTCAAGTTAGTCCTTCAGCTTCGGACTTGGGTCTCCCACTTCCCAAATTCCACCGACGACACCAAGTCAACCAACCGACCAACCAACCACCTTCCAAGCTCCTCCACGATGTCCAGCATCCCCTCGACGTTCAAGGCCTACGAGTTTGCCAGCTACGGCGACGTACTCAAGGAGGCCAAGCTGAACACTGAGGTGACGCAGAAGCCACTGGAACCCACTCAGGTCCGCGTCAAGGTGGTGAGCGCCGCGATCAACCCCCTCGACTACAAGTTGCTCATGTTCGGTGCTGCCTTCCTGCCGACGGCCCCGACGACCGAGAACCCGTTCCGCATGGGTTTCGATACGGTCGGTGTTATCGTTGAGGTCGGTAGCGGTGACGTCCGTGGCTTCAAGGTGGGCGACGCCGTGTACGGCACCCCCGACATTACTGCTGGCGGAAGCTTGGTGAATACTTCGCCATCGATGCGAAGTATTTGGCGCACAAGCCGAGTAATTTGACGTTCAATGAGGCTGCTGGAGTGCCGATGGCAGGATTGACCAGCTACCAGGCGCTTAACAACCTCGGAAAACTTGAACAAGCAAAGCTGCGGAGTAAACAGATCCAAGCTCGCCAGCAAGACCCGCGTACTTAAAGCTGAAAACGACTATACATCGCAATGCTGTACCGTGATCATCGGTCGCGACGCAGGCGTTGATCTCACGCAATCGCTGCCTCCATGAACCTGCTAGCAAGCAAAGTCGTAGTGGAAGTTAGTTAGCCTGAAAAGCCTTCACGCAATACCAGTGCAACATACCATGCCATGGTTACAAAGTTGTGTGTCCACATCACTATGTATACTGTATACTTTTATTTTCATCCAATTGAATGCAACCGACTTATTGCTCATTGGCCAAAATGTGTCCTGGATAAAACCAAGCATCATTGCTCGAGCCACAAGACCAGGACAATGGTGCGAAGGTGTCGCCTCCTCTTCTTGCCGCGCGTACCCCCCTAACTGACCCCTTGCTGCTATATGTTCACCCCCTTTACACCCACAGCTTTTCTACTCGTTCTTCAAGACGCTGGTCGGCAAGGAGGTGGCCGTGGAGCTCAAGAACGACGTGGCGCTCATGGGCGTGCTCGACTCGGTGGACCAGTATCTCAACATCAAGCTGCTCAACGTGTCGGTCGTGGAGGGCGACAAGTTCCCGCAACTGGTACGGTTTAAACGTTCTCTAACCATTGTTTAAATATTCTCTAACCAAGTGCGTGTGGCTAAACTTTTCGTGTTGCAATTTTCTCTTTAGATGAACATGAAGAACTGCTTTATCCGCGGGAGCTCTATCCGCTATGTGCAGATCCCGGCGGGCGAAGTGGACACGGAGCTGCTGCAGGATGCGGCACGTCGCGAAGCCACTGCCAACAAGCAGACCTAGGGAGTGAGCGAGCACGTCGCAATGGATCAAAGCGGTTCTCGATGAAAGCAGGAAACATGTAATGTGCTATTGACTGTTGTTACTTTTGCATTGGCTACGAGGCACTCATCATGCCCAACCAACTACGGACTGTTGTTCACCAACGATGTGCTTACTCCTTCGGGTGCCACAGCGACTTGAGATCGGCCAGAGCCTGCTCGATGTCGCCTGCGAACTTGTCCGAGCTGGTCGACGGGCACGACTTCTTGCTAGAGATGTGGAAGCCGAGCATGTCCTCGCCCGCCACCATGTAGCTGACTCCGTAGCCGTCTTCAGCGACAGGACCGAAGCCTCCGCCTGGGCAGCGCGCATCGTCGATCGAGAACTTGGACCCCTCCAACGCCTTCTCTACGAGCCGCCAGTTGTCGGTCTGCTGCTGAGGCTGCTGGCTGGTCGACAGGCGCCACGGTCGGCTGAGTGCGTTGTTCAGGAACGGTGACTCGATACCGAAGCCCACCGACACGCAGTAGAGCGTGAAGAGGTGGCGATCGATGCCCTTGCCGCTCATGGCGTTCCGGTAGCTGTCTTGGTGCACATCGCACGCGCGCTGAAGCAGCTTCAGCTTCTCGGCGTCCGAAAGCTTGGGATCCACCATTCCGAGCACAAAGGCCTTGGATTCGTCGGTCACGGGTCGTACAGTCTCCGTGCGGCCGTCACGGTACAGACGAGTCATGCTAGACTCGTACGTCTGGGTAATGGTGCCCGAGTTGCGGTAGTACGCGAGCTGCAGAGCCATCTGAAGGAATGCGTCCGGACTCACGCGGAACTTCTTGATCAGGCCCTTGCCGTAGTCCGTGTGCGAAAAGACCTTGAGGTCAAAATCGGCAATCGCCTTCTCAGCATCCGCAAGCGACTTCAACACAGCGTTGTCCAAGCCAGACGAGAAATCCCATTGCAGCATTCTGCACGGCGGCAGCTTCGACGAGCGCTCGTCTTCCGACTGTACGAGGGTATCTCCATTCGCATCGTACGGGTTGGTGTAGCACTGCTTCGTGTACACTTGCTCCCAGGCATGAGCCATCACTGGGGCGTCAGCCCAGGCGTGTTCCGCGTTGATTCCAGCCACACTGTTCTTGTAGACGACGAGGTTGAACGACTTGTCGAACCAGCGGTTGCCTCCGCTGCCGTGAATGAGATCCTTACCCATCGAACTCCAGTCCTTGGCCTCATCATTCTGCAGCACCACCACAAACACCGCGGACTCGACTGCCTCCAGCGAACGCTTGTTGATACCGCTCGAGAAATACTGCTCGCGGTTTTCCGCCCACTCGATGCGGCCAGCAGCGGTAAGAGCAGCAAAGTTCTGCTCAGCGTTGGATGACGTACCCATGGCCAAAGAGGTAGCCTCGATCCACTCAAACTGCCGCTGGATCTCAAACTTGGTCAGCAGCTTGCCGTATTGGCCCTTCTCGAACAGCGGCATCTTGAAAACGCGGCCGTTGCAGAACACGGCAATGTGCTTGGACTTGTGGTGGTACAGCTTGAGCGCGTCGGTCTCGCGTCCGGGGATGCGAGTGCACGAGAAGATCCTCTGGTACTGACTCATGCAGAGCGGGACAATGCCGCGGATGAGCTGCGGGGCGAGCTGCTCCCTGTCCAGGTCCTGCTTGAACAGCAAGAACTCGTGCACCAGCGCAGCCGCCAGAGCCACAGGCTTCTTGGTGAGACTGAAGTCCAGGTTGGCTCCTGGCAGCGCGTAGTAGTTGCTGTTGATCATGAGCGACGAGCGGCCCTTGAGGTACACGTACTTCTCCCACCAGTCCGTCACGTAGTTAGACGACCACCAGCTCTTGAGGTACAGGTAGAACTGCAGCTTGGGGCCCTCCTTGTGCACGAACTCGTCAGCCATGCGCTCCACTTCCTCGTACTCCTTGGGGGTCAGCAGCGGGTGCACCGACTTGAGGTACCTCTGAACCGTGTCCTTCAGTGCCGGCAGCGGGAGTCGAGGCAGCGCGTCCTGGAACGAGTATGTCAATGGGTTACGACCGCCGAAGATCTTGAGCAGCGCAGCCCAGGCCATGACGACGCGGCTCTTTTGCCTCGGCGCGAGGTACAGCCAGCCTCTGTAACTTAGCAGCAGGCGGAGGAACAGCCTCTGCACCGCCATGAGCAGCAGCAGCCCCAGGAACGCCGCCCAGGCCGCCAAATACGCCACATAGACCGAGTTGGGCAGCAGGTGCCAGTACGGCATCAAGAAGTTGCCGACATGCCAGACGATCACCGAAATGGGTCCACTTCGCCACCACGACTCGGAGGGCGACAGCACGACGATCACCGAAATGGCTACAACCGTCAGGATGGCCACGAGCGGCGGCGCCGGGTACACGCCGCGCTTGAGTGCGCGCTGGAGGTGGAAGAGCTCGCGGACGACGCTGCGGCGCAGCTCGTGCGGCGGCGGGATGGTGAAGGACACGCGGATGCCCTCGTCCGAGTACAGCAGCTCCACGCCGCGCTTGTGCTCGTCGAAGACGCCGATGGCCTGATGCGCTTCTGCCATGGCTGTCTAGCTTGTTGGCTGGCTGGTTGCTTGGGTCGGGGCTGGCCTTCCTCTCTCTGTGACTGTCGGGTGCGCTCCAGCAGGCGGAATCGAAAGTGACGTTGATAAAGGCAACAGCAACTTGCAGGAGTGATGGTCAGTCAGGGGTCAGAACCTGCTGGCTGCACACTCGAGGCGAGGCGAGGGAGAGGAAGGCGAGCAAGAGGCTTGGGCGGCCCCGAGCCAATTCAAAAGTGGTCGACGTCGAGAGGACTGAAGGATGTGGGCGAATAGTGGTGTAGCTTCTCGCGCTTCTCCATGTTGCCGTGTTGTTGCTAACCGAGGAGGACGGGGAGGCAAGTGCAACTTGTCGAGCGTAGCGCTGCTTTCTGATAATGTAGGGTTTTGTCCAATAGAAAGAGGTTCTAGAATCAAATTTAGCCAATGGATGACACTCGATAAAACTTCAGATTCTCCCGGCGGTTCCGCAGTGTGTTGAAGTTGCTGGCTTTTCCAACTGCGAACATGACGCCGCCGACAAATGTTCGCGGTTGACATCCGCCATCTGCATCCCGGTCATTTGGCGCAGTGACTGTTAAACACTTGCTGCTGGCCGCGAGAGCCTCGGCACATGGGCGGTGGTTGTGGTCACCAAGTTCTCGTGTGTGTCAATGACAAACTGTGGGGTAGCCATTCGTGGCCACGTAGACCTCAGCAACACGAGGTTTTAGTGGTCCAAACATTGAAGTGTAAAACTATGATTCCTATGGTCGCTATGTACTGCATGGACATGTTTGTACCACAGTCAGTGACCCCAAAATAACAAGAATTCACTCTGTCGAGTAAGCACGCTTCCTATCCAGCACGACGCCCTGGGAAACCCCATATCGAGCCGTACTGTGATGCATGTGTGCGAACAAGCATAAATTGCAGTGCACTTTATTGCTCATCGATGTCGTGCATACACTGTACTATTGGGCCCAGCTACTTACTCCTTGGCAAGTTCAATGATGATCTTGCCCTGGGCACGGCCGCTCATTTGGTGCTTGATGGCCTCGAGCAGCTTGTCAAACGGGTACACGGAGTCGATCGTAGTCTTCAGCTGGCCGGCAGCAATGAGCTTCCGGAGACCCTCGAGGTCGTCGGCGATCGGGTGGCAGTAGTACTGGATGAGCGTGGCGCCGATCGGCGACTCGACGGGGTTCTCCACCATTCCGATAGTCAGGAACTTGCCCGTGTTCTTCTTGAGGGTCTTCTGGGCGTCGGTGGACCAGGACTCCGATTCCACTGCGCAGTCGTAGATGACATCGATCGAGTTCTCGGCGAGGACGTCGACCCACTTCTGCGAGGTGTAGTCGATCACCTGGTCGGCGCCGAGGGCCTTGACCAGCTCAGCGTTGCGGGGGCTGGCGGTCGCGATCACCTCGGCGCCGAAAGCCTTGGCGATCTGGATGCCGAACTGGCCGGTGGCGCTGCCGCCGCCCAGTACCAGCACGCGCTGTCCAGCCTCGATCTTGGCGCGGTTGACGAGTCCCTGGTAGCTGGCAAGACCAGCGATCGATACACCGGCAGCTTCATTGAACGTCACGTTGCTGGGCTTCAGCGCTAGGTGGTCAGCCTCCAGCGCCACATACTCGGCGAAGCTGCCCATGCCGGCCATATCACAAGAGCCGAAGACAGCGTCGCCCACCTCAAAGCCGCGGACGTCACCGCTGCCGACCTCGACGACGATTCCGGACAGGTCGAAGCCCATGCGAAGAGGTTTCTCGGCGGTGGGACCAACTGCAATGACCATGGCCCCGAAGTAGTGCAGCTTGTAGTCAAGCGGATTCACAGCCGCGCTGAGCACCTTGACGCGGACCTCGTTGGGTCCCAGTGGCTTCTGCGGCGCTTGCGTGTTCAGCTTGGTCTCCGTGAGCGCGTCACTGTAGTTGGCGAACTCGTAGGCCTGGAAGGTGGCAGGGATGCTGGACATGGTGGATAAGTTGTTTGGTGACTTGTTGTCGAGAGGAAGTTTTGTAAACTGAGTGTACCAGGGATCACTGAAGCTATGCCCGGCCCAGACGAGTCAGCACCGAGCGCGGCAACTTGAAGAGCATGCACTCTGGAAGAAGAAGGCAGGCGAGGGGAGTGATCGCCTTGCAAAGTGGAGTGAACATCGAGCTAGCACATCCGAATGCGAAGCTCCTTGCCAAGGAGTCCTTGGACGCAATCTTGCTCGAAATCCACGATGATTCATAACGCAGCAAGTGATGTCATTGAGCACATGTCGTTCCTCCTATCAGCTGAAAACTGAAACAGGGGGTGCTACTTAATTTCGAGTACGCTTGGATGATTTCCGAGTGTAAAACGCAGAAGTATTATTTTCGGAAAGATGCCGAGTCCGGCATAACAGGAGATCCCATCCGAAGGGGAAAAATAATTGACACACATGCGCGGATGTGATAAACTGAGTAGGTAGCGCCACCTTACCAAAAACAAAAAGAAATATCGTGCGTTGATGATGCCATCGCGCCAAGCAACGTGGAACCAGTGTTTTACACAGCGCACGAACTAAAATCAAGTTTTTACTCGCAAGTCCGAGCGCAATAAACATTACTCGGAAAAACGCAAATATACTCGAAAGTAAGAATAGAGTCAACTCCATTGCTCGACAGGATTTCGTAATCCAGTTTACGAAGCTACTATAACCTCAACGCGAAGACAATTCCAACATTGAGACCGCAGCAAATGGGAATGGACTTGACAGAGCATGTTCTCGACGAGAACCAGTCACAACGTGCCAGTGAATTTCCGAGGTATATTACCTTTTCATTACGCCGACAAAAGAAAACAATAAATGCACGCGCATACTGTTGTCATGACCCGAGGCCGTTCTCACCGTTCTCCATCAACCTCGTAGACACCATTCAGCAAACCAATCTCTCTCTCCTTTCCTTCTGCTCTCACGAGTCAAAGGCACAGCTCAAACATCCTCACCGCGCTTTAGAGGTTGTTTGCAGGGTTCCCCACCGAGCGTAGCTGCCTCTTGTCGCCGTACGTGGTCGTCCCAGCAGCACCTGTGTACGACTTGTAGGTGCCAGCATTCGCAGCGCCCGAGTAGCCGTTGTAGGCATTGTGAGCATTGTAGGCCCCACCGGTCTGCTGTCCGGCTCCGTTGTAGCCATTGTAGGCATTGTAAGAGTTGTAAGCCGTTGTCTGCTGACCACCGCCGTACGCAGTCGTCCCAGCGCCCGTGTACGTGTTGTAAGCACCAGCATTGTTGGTAGCACCTGTGTGTCCACTGTACCCCTGGTAAGCGTTGTAGCCACCACCATTGTTAGCAGCGCCCGGGTACCCGTTGTAGTGGCCTTGGTTATAAGCCCCAGCGTTGTTAGCAGCACCCGTGTAGCCGCTGTAGTAGCCTTGGTTCGTAGCCCCACTTGGCTGCTGGCCGCTTGGATTGCTTACGCCGTACGTCGTCCCGGCACCCGTGTAGGTGTTAGCAGCCCCCTTGTTGTAGTTGTTGGGATAGCCTTGATAGGCGTTGTAGCTGTTGTAAGCCCCAGTCGACTGTTGACCCGCAGGAGCTCCGTAAGTAGTAGTCGCGCTTGTAGTGTCCGACTTGTACGCGCCAGTACCAGCAGGACCCTCAGCTTCCTTCGTCTCAGCTGCAACTTCTGGGTTGGATTGGGTACTAGCAGTCTCACCGTAGCTGTTGACTGCGCCCGCTGCCTGCTCGGTCTTGGGGGCCGTCTCAGCAATCGGTGACTTGTACTCCGGGTTGGACTGAGTGCCCGTCGTCTCAGCACCAGTGTAGGCGTTGTAGGCACCAGCTTGCTGTTCATCCTTGGAAAGTTTCTCCACGGTCGGTTGCTCGTACGCGGGCGTCTCGGCACTAGTGTACGTGGTGAATGCGCCAACTTGCTGGTCATCAGGAGTCTTCTCAGCAACTGGGGACTCGTACGCCGTGTTGGACTGAGTGCCGGTATTAATCTCGCCGGAAGTAGTCGCCCCAGTGCTCGTGTAGGTGTTGTAGGCACCAACTTGTTGCTCATCCTTCGGAGCTTCTTCAGCCACCGGAGACTTGTACGCTGTCGTATCGGGGTTCGACATTTCACCGTAGGTGGTCGTCTCAGCACTGGTGTACGCACCCGCTTGCTTATCCTCAGTAGACTTAGCTGCGAAGGGGGATTCGTTCGTAGGAACTTCCGGGTTGGATTGAGTGCCGGCGCTCTCGCCGTACGTAGCAGTCTTAGAACTCGTGTACGTGTTGTATGCACCCGCTTGCTGCTCTTTTCCGGCGACAAATGGTGACTCATACGCGACCGTCTCCGGGCTGGACTGGGTGCCAGTGCTCTCACCGTAGGTGGTCGTCTCGGGAATCGTGAACGCGCCGGTCGCAGCGCCCGTGTAGGTGTTGTAGGCAGCTCCTTGTTGCTCGCCTTCTGGGGACTTCTCAGCGAGCGGGGTCTCGTACGCGGCCGCTTCGGGGTCCAACATGGTACCGATTGAAAACTCCTTTTGTTCTTGATCCTTGTCGCTTGATGGAGACGGCGGCTCGGTTGGGAACACTGGGTTCCATTCATCTTCGCCGACGCCGTTGTTCGGTTTCTGTGCTTCCTGAGAGGCACTAGCCGAATCTTCCTCACTTTCAGTGTCAGCAGTGACGGCACTCGGTGGATCGGTGGGCTCTTCCGGAGTCCACGCGTTTTCCTGCGGGTCGTTGCTGGGGGCCGGAATCGGTGGGTCGCTCGGGTAGGTCGGATTCCATTGTCCAGCCCCAACACCTTCTTCAGGCTTTGCATCGTCGTCGACTATCACGCGTGGCGGAAGCGTAGGCTTATCAGGGTTCCATCCGACTTCGTCTGTAGGCGGAGCGGCTCCATCCGAGGCGCTTTCGTCACCAGAGGCAGACGCAGCCTCCTCACTTGCTGAAGTCTCCGGCTCCGATGCACTCGCTTCGTCCGATCCACTCGTCGTCGAGCTGTCAACCGTCGCACGGTCCACCTCAGTTGGAGCCAACTCGTCCTTGCCCGGCGCAGTCTCCGTTAGTTGGTACTCGCTGGGGATGCGGTCGTCACTCAGCGGGCAGAAGCCCGTCGTGATCTCCTCGTAGACCTTATCGAAGTTCTCCTTGGTCATCATCGTGTCCTCGTCCTACAAAGAGCGACGTCTCATTAGCTTGACTGTCGATACATTTCCGCCAAAAGAACTGTGTGGTTGTTACCTGCTTAGCGACGAGCGCGACACAGTCCGCGTGTTTGCTGAAGTCCTCGTTCAGCAGGTCCGAGATCTGCGTCTTCACCGCGTCGTCGAGACTCGACTCGTCCACGCGCTTGAGCGCAGCGTCGCGGTTGATGGCCAGCCGATCGAGGTACTCTCCGAGCGAGACTTTACCGTCTCCGTCCTCGTCGTAGGCGGCGAAGCTGGGGATGAACACTTGGCTCGCTGTGGCGCTTGCCGGATCGCTCTCCATGGCTTGGGACACGGCCGTCTTCATCGTCTCGGTGGGTCCGGACGGCAGGGCCAAGAACGCGCACACGGCTCCGAACGCGAGCATGGCCACGACCGACACGCCCAGCACCGCGATGCGCTTCTTCTTGGCTCGCTGTCGCCGCTGACGACGTCGCGGCGCCTCCACCTTGCGCCCGACGAAGGAGGTCTCCTCGTCGGGCAGGCGGGTGACGCCGGGGGTTGCGGGCTCCCCTTCCATCATGTCGGTCTTTTGCTGCTCAAACACCCGCCCTCTCTATCGACAGCTACTTGCTAGCTCACTCGCTTCCTTCCAGCCCGCAAAGGGGAGAATGGGATGGCCATAGCTGCATGGCTGTAGTGCAGCCGCCCCAGGAGCAGGCGGAATCAACGGTTCATATTCGTCTCCTGAGACCGTCGAGGAGGCGCCGGAATGGCGAGCTAAGATTTCGCGTCCCTCCATGGGCTCGACGTGCGGCTGCGGACACGCGAAATCCTAGTGTGCAGCACACACAATGACCGAGCGCGGAACTGCGGTGTGAATGGACCCGCGAGCATCGAGTCGCGGTGCTGAAGGCGATCCAGACTGGATTCCAGTCGACTCTAATCATGCCATTTGAGGACCTCATGGACAGCTTCAACATGCGGCCGACATGCTCACGACACCGATGATCGAGGTGGACACCAACCCACTGCGATTAAAACAGCAGCGTTCGCTGGCGCAGACATCGCCAAAGTGATTGAGCAACATGACAATCAGGCACGCTCCTGCCGTCCCGATCCTGCAATGCAGGCTGCATTGCTCCCGACCAGCCCAGTATGAATCTCGTGGGAAGGACGAAGGTCCATGAGGCGAAAAAGGACCAGCGAGGCGTGCGGCAAGACACCCACTCATCCATCACGTGGCAGCGCCCGCTGAGCCAGGCCGCCGCGTACGCGCGCAGGCTGCGAGGTCGGAGTCTTGCCTAAGACTTGGACTCCAAGATGCTTCATGAAGCACTTCAACGCGGCGATGTTGGATCGCTGAGATGGGGCCCACCTTCCTTGCTTGACGTTCGTGTCGTGATAGCGAGGCGAAGGACACGAACGCATTGAGGGCACGGGGGTTAGCTCGGACTTCCAGTCCTGTTAGTCGAGGTGAAGAAGGCGAGGAACTGTTGGGGAAACTGTTTGAATCGTTAAAATATTAATAAGGCGCCTGCGCACTGATACACTAAAATCTACTTGGGTCTCTCTAACTTAGCTCTGCACCGTCATGCTCGACTGCTGCGTGTTGCGCAGCGCCTGCAGGAGGCTGGGCAGGCGGGGAGAGCCGTTCAGAGCAGTGGGGCTCACGCTGCCGACGGGCGACGCAGCCTTGGGCACAATGGGCATGGGCAGCTCCATCTGACGGGGCAGCGTCTCGTAGACGGGGGCAGGCGCCACGGGCGC
>JAIKVE010000807.1:4837-16019 GCA_024679115.1 Phytophthora pistaciae | reverse complement strand
GCCCGCCACCCGTGTGTGGAGCTTCAGGACAGCGTTGACTTCATTCCGAACGACTACAACTTCGAGCGTGAGAAGTCACGGTTCCAGCTAGTTACGGGGCCTAACATGGGTGGCAAGAGTACTTACATTCGTCAGTTAGGCACCATTGCAGTGATGGCGCAGATCGGCAGTTTTGTTCCGGCAGAAGTCGCGCGGTTGCCCGTGTTTGACAAGCTGCTGGTGCGTGTTGGTGCTGGAGATCTGCAACAGCGGGGTGTTTCAACTTTCATGCTGGAAATGCTGGAGGCGTCCGCCATTCTGCAGAAGGCCACGGAGCGGTCGCTGGTGATTATCGATGAATTAGGCCGTGGCACCTCCACGTACGATGGATTTGGGCTGGCCTGGGCCATCTCGGAGTACCTACTCTCGAAGGCGCGCTCCATGTGCCTGTTTGCAACGCACTTCCACGAGCTGACAGCGCTAAAGCAGGAACACCCGCAGGGCTTTGCCAACAAGCACGTAACAGCGGTGGCTAGCGACCGCGAGATCACGATGGTGTACCAAGTGCGCGATGGACCATGCATGGAGAGTTTCGGTGTCCACGTTGCATCCATGGCGGGTTTCCCCGCATCGGTGATTGAGTGTGCTCGTCGTAAAAGCCAGGAGCTTGAGGGCTTCGAGCGTGCTGTGGGCAGCCAGGAGACGTCCTCCAAAAGGTCTGCGGCAGACGCCTCGTTACCTGAGAATGGGCAATCGCCAACCAAGAAGACCGCGTTGACCAAGGGGTTTCTGTCATCATTTGCGGCTCTTCCTCTAGACAAAATGGCGCCAGCGGAGGCGATTGCCGCCGTCCGCAAGTTGGTTCCGCAATAAGTTCAATACTTCAAAGTAATAAATACTGGGTATGAATATGTGACCGAGTGCTAGCTTATGCACGTCCTTCGTACTGAGTCAAAGTGGAGGTCAGTAAAAGGCGGCAGGTGAGTCAAAAATGTCACGCAGTACTTACATGGGCATCAGCAGAGCGGCGAGAGCAACAATGACGACCTGGACTTTCATTACGAGGAGTCAATACTAAGTGTATCCAACAACGCACCGGTATTGTAGTTGGATGGCCTGTCACGTGACGAAGGGCCACGAACAGGCAGCGCTAGACGATCACGCGCTGGTGATCGACTTGACGGACGAGTAGTGTGGTGGACATCGGCCAGATCGGGCCGTGGTGTACGACAGGAGGCGGAGGGCAAGCCAGTGGACTAGTGCCACCGGCTGATGGCGGTCGTTTAGGAAGCAGTGGGAGGTTGAAGCTAGCGACGGCGACGACAGAAGATCGCAGTGCGTGGGGCGACACGCCAGGACAAGAGCGAAGAAGTATACGAGCGAGGAGAGGCGAGATCAAGGACAGGAACGTGAGGCTGTGAGGCCGCGAGCCCGAAGAAGAAGTCGAAGAGGGAGAGGTCCAGTAGGTAGGCAGGCGCCCGTGCGTAGGAGTAGATATAGTGGGGATAGGATCGAGTAGGAGGATACCGAGCGGCGGTCGGCCGACTCGACCCTCAGTTGCGGTTTTTCACAGGATTGTGGAGAGTCAAGACTAATTTACACGAGTTGCGCCGAACGCACGGGTTTCCGGTCTTTGGAGCAGCGACGAAGAGCGTCGGCCAAAGCGACGGCAATAGCGAAGGTATGGCAGTGGTAGACCAGTGCACAGATGAGGGCAGTGTTCGAGTAGGGCGGCAGGACTGTGGAGAGAGACCACAGGGGCTGTGGTGTCGGAGCACCTCGGCCGAGTGGCGCGGAGCTCGCATGTGCCAGTGTGCGAAGGGCTCTTGCTGCCTGCTGTATATAACCGGGTTTTACGAGCTGGAAACAACTAGTGGGGCTACCCGACCACTAGTGCTAATAACGTTTCCTCCTAGCCATCCCTATCCTAGCCATGCGTGCAGGCCAGTAACGTCTGGTTGACACTGAACGGCCTCGCACTGGAGAAGACCCAGCTTACCAACGCTCCCTAGGTGCTTAGGCGAGCAGCTTGTGTTAACTATCTGCCTACGACGTGGTGTAAGAAGAAGAGCACACGGAGAGGAGATAACGACAAAAGCAAAGTTTTGCAAGAGCAAAGTATTTCCATGGAGCTCACTCGTGTACAAATGTCATTTAAACGTTCACGCTCTCAAAATAGGACCGTAAACGTCGCTATGATGTGTTGGTTGGCGCTTGTGCCGTCGATATGGTTTCTGGGGAGCGTCCAAACAGGAGAAAAACTGGAAAGCAAAAAGACAGCACAAATCTATTGTAGTGTTTTGGCAACGGTATCGGATTTATTTCAACTGAGGGCGCTGAAGGCCGCATGAGTAAAACGAATACTGAAACCCATTTGAGAACATTGTCTGGGCCAAAGAGCATTGCATAATCAGAGAATGGTCGTAGGATAAAATCGCGGCCTAGTCGACACTAACTACGATAGATGAACGCATCGATAATGCTACATGCAATAGCATTAAAATTTTAGCTTCAACGCGCCTCCAAAACTGCATTAAACAAACACATGGCACTATTAAGTAGACGAAAGACTAATGAACTGCAATACACTTGCATGTTTACCAGTTCTACTGTAGTTCGGTAACGGTATGTATTATACTAGCAATTCGGCATCCGTCAGTAAACATTTAACATCTCAGCACAGTACTACGAATAGCTCCTTGTTGTCCTAGAACAGCATATTGTCCTAGAACGACCCTAGAACGACAATATTGTTCTAGAGCAGCAACGAACGCAGAACAGATCCTCGAGTTTTGCGAGTACCGCTCCTAGAACGACAATATTGTTCTAGAGCAGCAACGAACGCAGAACAGATCCTCGAGTTTTGCGAGTACCGCTAGATTCAGTCGCTCAAGATGCACCTTATGATCACGAGGAAATGATGCATGCACATGTACCGTGTCGATCGTTACACAGCGCTGTGGTTATCTTTTGATTTGATTTGATTTGTCGCGGATTTAGTGTGTGAAGCACTTCATGAATACTTCTGAAGTACATCACCTACGGACTATGCTTCAAACAATGCACGGCCGCGGTAGCAGCCCCGTGGCTGTGGTTGTCTTCACCATTTCTACGGGTCACACTTGGTACAGAAATCGCGACCCCAACGACTCCTATTGAAATGGCCTTGAAATGCTGTATCTACAACGAGGATATGATACATGTATGTACAAGTGAAAAATATGATACAAGTGGAAACAGCGATAGAGCTTTTCAAGGCAGAGCGAATGCTGTACAGCACTGGACGTCGTTTCGTGCTTCTCACTAAAGTAATCTGTGCATATGGGACTGCACCGTTTAAAGATCTGCAAAAACGCTATCGTCGCGTAAACTGCGAGCTTGAAGTAAAAAGTACTAAGTGGTCCCGCAGTTAAGTTGGAATGATTTCATTTCAAGGTTGAGGTTTGATTTAGTACATTTATCCTTTCTAGGGCAGCAAGGTCAAAATGGAAATGGTGGTGCATTGGGTCCAAGGATCGGCATGTTTTCAAACACAAAAACGGATAATAAACGTACTGGAATACTACTTGTGCGCGCTTTTGAGAAATCGACCGACCCACCACTATACGGTAGAGCTGGACATTCTTCTGGCCAACTTCGTTTGCTTGTCAAGTGTTGATTTGAGACAAGCTTTGCTCCTCCGACTGGCCATGGGCCGCCAACCCGCCTGTGCTACCTGTTCTAGGACGCACTGTTGTCGAGTCAAGCCCACCAGCGCTAGCTCTCCATTCCGCATTTCGCCCCCCAACGCCCAAACCACCAGCCATCTCAAGCTAGAACACCTGCGTCATGCGTGTGGCCTTCATCCTTTTGGCAGCCGTCCTCCTCGCGGCCGGTAACGCGGCTACGGACACTGGAAAGTCCTCCGTCTCGACCATGGCGTCGGCGGACCAGATCACCCCGATCGATGCTGCCGCTCCGAGCGGTGGCAACGCCAAGCGGTTCCTGCGCAGCCACAGAACTGCAGTTCGCGAAGATGACGCCGATTTCGAGGACGACGAAGAGAGGCTTTCCGACACGAAAATCGCGGACCTCGTCGCGGGCAAAACCACCGCACTGTTCAATAAGTGGAAGGCGAGGGGATTGACTCCGGCAGATATCTACAGGAAGCTGGATGTGGACGACTTTGCGAGTCGTTACGAAATCTACCGCTGGTACCAGAGCTTCACGGGCCAATTTCGTCGGGAGTAGCTTCAAGCGGCTGAAGACTTAAAACCAGAATAAACGAAGACGCAGGGCCCACGAGACCAGCCAAGCGCCCACGCTTGCATTGATTGAGTCCATGAAAACCATTCTCTCTGAGCCGAATAGACGTACGAGTTGGCAGTATGATACCTAATCTTCACACTCAAGGGGTTGCGTACACGATGCTTCGAATGCTCTTGACCATTACGTCAGTCCACTGCATCATGTCATCATGCAGCTCTTCGAGCGCCAACTCGGAAATCGAGAACTCGGGCCGACGTATCTTCAAAAAGGTAGCACGTCGCATCGTGACAACCAGTTCCTCGTGACAACCACTGGCTGCTGTGTCTTTCTGCGATTCGCTCGTTTGCCTTCTGCTAGCTGTGAGTACAATTGCTCCTGATGAATCTCGTCGAACACGCTCGCTGGAGCGATAGGGGTACAACTCGTCCTCATCGACGCAGTCGACTATGGCAACGCCACAAGGCTCACCTCCGTACCTGGAGCGATAGGGGTACAACTCGTCCTCATCGACGCAGTCGACTATGGCAACGCCACAAGGCTCACCTCCGTACCCGTCATCGCCTTCACCGAACATGTGTCGAAACGAGATAGCGTTGCCCTCCACCGCAATGCCGCGGTTGTTGGTAGAAACGAATCGGCTATGGAACGCGTCGTCCTCGATAGTGTCGTAGTCGTCACGTAGCATGACGTGGCCGAGCTGCTCGGATATTATGATCTCCATGTTGGTCACGAAGAATGACAACGCATCGAAAACTTGCTGGATAGAGGCGACCCCGGGGAATTGAACCGTGTCGAAGCGAATGCAGCATAGGTCGCCTTGCTCATTCTCGAACCGCTTCTCAGAAAATTGTGTTGTGCTGGATGACGACATAACAAACTCGTACGCGCGGCGAAGTTTGTCGTCTCGCATTCCCAAGACGGTCGAGCGTCGCTCGTTCCAGTCTTTAGTCAAACAGATCCGGCTGTAGAGAGGATAGTAAGGTTGATCGATCTGCACGGCAACATACATGTACCCACCGAGTAAGTCACGTTGCCAAAAATGATGAAGGCTGCGTGTGAGCGAAGCATCAAACGCTCACCAATGCTCGCGACAAGGCGGACTGCATCTTCGCCACATGAAGCTGCTGGGCCTCGTTTGCGTACCGGAGAGCTGCTAGGTCTTGAGCAAGAGGCCGCAGGATGGGGTCCCCCTCCACCACTAAATGTGCAGGGAGGCTCTGAGTCCGCAGCAGTGCCACATGGGACTCCAATAGGCGAATCTCCATTCCAAGACTTTCCTGTAGTGGCAATCAGTGGGTACAGGGAGCACTCGGAGCGCAGGAGGCGCGTAGCTCAAGTACACTGCGTACCTTTAGCTCAGCATGCTTCAGCTTGCGTCTCTTCATCGAGCTGTGCCCATTGATACCAGTCCCCGGGCGATCGTTGAGGGTGCTCGGCATTCTTCTCTCGCAAGGACGAAGGTGAAAGTTCCCTTATGCTTGAACTCGTGGAAAAGTGTTCACTGAGAGAAGTGTGGCACTGACCAAATGATAGCCAGAGAAAGATCAGCTGACTGGGAGAACTTCATGAAGAAGCCCACAATATCATTTGGAACCAAACTCAGCTTCCCACTCCTCAAATCGACGAAGTTGGTCGTGGCCCACAGACTTGGAAACATTGCTCAGAGCCTCCGCGAAGTCCGCCTACACACATGAACTGGTTAGTTTCATGGCCATGTTGTGTCTTAGCACACGGAGTAAGAACACGCACCTTGGTGACCACAAGTCGTTCGGTCTCAAGCTCACGAAAATCTTCACCCGCTTCCATATCACGCCGCATTTTCAGGAGCAGCTCTGGCGTATATACGCGCTTCACAGGCATGCGCTTGGCTAGAACGATGGTCAGAGCGACATTATCAGACCCTCTGCTAACTATGTGCGAAAAGCAACGTGCAAGCAAGGCCTACCTGTTTCGCAGACGTTCGTGATATCGTCTCCGCTATAGCCCTGAAAACCATCATAGTGGAACATATATCGTAAGAAAGAGGAGGCCACACAGAGGTACGCTACGCTTACCTCGGTTTCATCCACGAGCTCGTCTAGGCTCACATCTGGACCCACATCAATTTTCCCCATGCTAAGCTGAAAAAGAGCTCGCCGTGCTTCAGCTTCGGGAAGAGGTATGTAGACACGCTTTGTCAGTCGTCGTCGCATGGCCTCATCCAATTCCCACGGGAGGTTGGTAGCCGCCAACAGCATCACCCGGCTTCCCTCGTGCTCCCCAGACGAAACACCATTGATTTGAACGAGCAACTCCGTTTTGACCCTACGAGCCAAACGTTCGTCAGCGGGAAAAGAGTTTGTTCCTGAAAGGCAAAACAGATCACGCACCTTCGGCTGGCTTCGTGTTCGGTTGCTGCACCTCTAGCTGACGCAATTGCGTCAATTTCGTCCATGAAGATGATCGAGGGTTCGTAGTAGCGAGCCATGTCGAACAGGATTCGGACCATCTTTTCCGAGTCACCTCGATACTTGGATGAGAGCGTTGAGGCGGACACATTAAAAAATGTTGTTCCACACTCGTGTGCGACAGCCTGCATTAAAATCCGTTCGCACTGTTAGCCACAAGCGTCTACAATTTTCCACGGGTCGCCATACCTTGGCAAGCAGGGTTTTTCCGGTTCCTGGTGGGCCAAACATCAGCACCCCGTTGCAAGGCTTAAGAAGCCCATCCTGTAAAGCAACGACAGCTTAGCCAATCTATCCGCAGCCGTAATGCACATTTGTGGACGTACCGTAAAGAGGTGAGGTGCGATCTGTGGAAGCATGACGGTTTCCTGCAGTAGCTGTTTCGTTTGTTCAAGACCTGCGATGTTCTCGAACGTGATTTTCTCCCCGTGGTCGACAATATCCCGCTCGATAGCTTCGATAAGCTCTCGGTCTACCCAATCGTTTTCTTTGGCAAGCTCGGAGTACTTGACTTTTCCCGCAATTGTCTCTTGGCCCAACTCGTTGTTGCTTGAACTGGCTGTGCTTTGGACACTTTCACGACGCTTAGAAGATCGCCGACCTTGACCCATTTTACGCTGTTTCGCATCTGAGCTTGACATCGACGAATCCCCACCCCGTTTCGCACCATTCCGCGGCTTATTTTCTGCCCAAACACGTAAAGAAACCATTAATTCCACCATGCTTCTATCTACTGGCGATGCAATGTTACAACCAACCAATAGAAGCCCTCTTCGATCTTGTCGCCGATGTTGAACCACTCTTGCGAGACTGCTGCAATTGACGCGCTCTTAACACGACAAGCACAGCGTGTTAACTCGAACACCAATGTTGATAAATCACCCGCAAACATACATACCTCACGACTGTGGTAACCCGCGGCTCCCCTCGATGCATCCATAACGGCACCCGCTGCTCTCTTACTCGGTGCCCAATCCCAGTAGTCGGCACAGCCTGCTCAGCCCTTGACCGCCGGGCCGCTTGGGGTTTCTCCCACTGCCCGCAACAACAATTACCACACACATAAGCAGCAGTTTTGCAACTCAAAACTATCCGCAATTGACGGCACGCACTCTCTTGGCGGGCACAGGCTCCTCCGCAGTGATGGCTTCGGCAGCCTTCTCCTCTTGCTGCTGGCGCCGCTTCCTCTCCCTCGCGGCCCTGCTGCGTCTCTGCGAGTCCTGCACCTTGTTCGCGGCAAGCGTCAGGTCCTGGAGCGTGCTGCGATACTCGAGGATCGCGCGGTACTCGCGCTGCAGGTCCTTCAGAAACTAAACGATAATTGCCTGGATTAGTGCGCAACATTCTGATGCAACGAGCGAAGATTGAGCCGCACCTCGCGCGCCTCGGGGGCTCCACCGAGCTGCGTCTCCAGCGTCTTCCGCACGGCGCGGAACTCCGGGATGCCCCGGTCGTAGTCGCCTAGCAGACACAGCTCCCGCGCGCGCAGCAGCGCGTATTGCGCACTCTTCGATGCCGCCATGCTGCTCGTCATCTTGAAATGCAAAAGTGATCATCACTCTTCATTTCTGGCGCCAACGCCCATGATTGGCTAATACAAAGCACGCTTTTCAGCAAATCATATTGTTGTTTACTACAATTTTGCGATGTACCGCTTCAACCGGTACATCGCTCTCGAGGCCGACACGTAGCGGGGCATAGGACGTCACTCGACAGAACGTCGTCGACAGGCACCCGCCATACACACACAGACACAGTAGAGCAGATAGCCATGGTGGAGCTGACGGACCTGCAGATTGTGGCCATCGTGGTGACGGGCGTGACGCTGGTGCTGCTGGCGATGGCGGCGCGCGTGCTGATGCCGAGCAAGACGGACGAGGTGGACGAGTCGCTGCAGGCCATGATCAACGGCTTCGACTTCGCGCTGCCCGAGGAGGTGGAGCAGTACCGCAAGGGCAAGGAGGAGCACCCGGAGGACTCGGACAAGTGCTTCCAGCTGCTGTTCCGCCGCGCCGTGGCCGACATCCCGCTCATCCGCAAGATCCAGTCGGAGAGCTCGGGCATCCAGCGCCTCAAGAAGAACGACATCCTCAAGGACGGCTCCTACCTCAGCTACAAGCTGGCCGAGCAGATGATCAACGACGAGATCAACGAAGTGCGCAGGGAAGCCGAGGAGCTCAAGCCTGGTAAGTCTTTACCCGCCTTGCCTTGGTCGATTGTACGGCTATAGCTGACTTGTTGTTATTGCTGCTGTCTTCTTTGCTGCAGGTGAGGGCTGGCCCGACAAGATCTTCCCCCAGGCCGTGCAGTTTATGAACCAGATCGCCGAGCAGCAAATGGCGGCGCAGCGCAAGGCGGCGGAGGCACAGATGAGGGCCATGCAGGCTGCGCGCGAGAAGGCTATGGCACAGGCGGAGGCTGCTCAGGCCGCTGTCCAGAACATCGAGGCGCAGGTAGCAGCGAAGGAGAGCGAGGAGGAGACGCTGCGGAAGAGGAAGTAGAAGTGTCAAGGGGTCCGGACGCCCGTAGCATTCTGGATAAAAGCCTCTTTCGGTTTGGCATTCACCAGCTTCGGCGCGCGCTCCGCATTGTGAGATAGACAGTTTCGTTTGATTCAAATGGTGTCGTTTTTCATTTTATTCAGTGTCTCTATGTGTCGTTGGCGGCTGCGGCTGCTACCATTTGCAGCGCATGGTTGACGCTGGCGATGTGTTGCAGTGTAGCGGTTTGAAGCTCTCGCACTGCAGCCAGCGACAGCGTTGGGTCTTTCCCACCAGTACATGTCGTATCTTCTATCTGCACCTTGCCGTCTTGGTCCTTTCGTACGGTGGCATCCTTGGTCTGCTGGAGCATTTCTAGTTGGCTGTTCATGCCGCAGCGCACGCTGATCCGCTGCAGTTCCCGAGCGACGACTGCGTGAGCTTCCTGTCGCTTGGTGTGACGCTGCATACGTTCCTCTTGCGACGCGACGGCCCAGTTGCCAAACTCCAGCGCCTGATAGATGTACGCGCGATGCCGTAGTGGTGCTGAAGCCAACGTCGTCTGTGTCGAGCTCCCGTCAGCAAAGAAGAACGAGCAACAGTCGCCGCCGCGTTCGACCTGGAGGATCGTGCGATCTGCAAATGCGACTCGAATGCGACCGTCACGGAATGCACGGAATCGCCCGTGCTCGTTTTCCGACTCTTCAACCAGCTGCAGCTTCTCCGGCGACGATGACGGAAGTTCGTGATCACGAGCTCCAGCAGCGTGCTGGAAGGCTTGGAGCACGTAGTCGATGTGTCGGCAAAGCGAATCCACGGAGTAGTTTGTGCCCTTGGTGTCGATGGTGGACGGTGGAGGAATCGTCTCGCGCGTGAACCGGTGTTGAGGCCGTCCTGCTTCATCATACCATGTGTAAAACCCATCGCACCCTACCAGCAAGGAGCGTTCGCAGTTCAGCTGAATCTGCTCAACAAAATAAAAAGCACATCCGTTAGAGTCCAACACCAACAACCACCTCAATAGACATCGTAGATCCTAAACGTACCACAAGTTCCGGGAGAGAATTCCCCTGCCTGCGTGACACGAGCAACGTCGCGTCCTCCCCCGTAACCTCCGCCACAACGCGATGGTACAGGAACTTCGAGGGCAGTGTAGCAACTCGCAATATCTCGGTCAAAGCCAAACCGCTTTCCTGACCTCCTCCATCTCCCACAACGCCGTCGTTACTCGTAGCAATGATCGAGAACGCCGGTCGAGCAGCAAACGCGCCATTCCCCGGTAACTGCGACACAGCTCCACTCACGCCGTCCTCCGCGTCCCCACCTGCAAACTCAATCTCCGCTTCACAATCTTTATCCCACGCTGCTTTCGCCGCCAGTAACGTCCTCACCGGCAGGTCAAAGCTCTGTGGGGTCTGACCCACCGCGAACGTCTGATGCAGCGTCGCGTAATGAGCGTGGCTGCTGTCCTCCACTTGGTCGTCCGAGACCTTCACCTCCACCACATAATACAGCTCCACCAGCTTCCCACTGGCTTGCAATCGCACTTTAGCCGCGCCCTCTATTGACTGCATCTCGAAGCACTTCTCCTGCTCGTTGTACAGCTTCGACACCTTGAGCTTCCCTCCTGACGCTGGCCACCTGGCTCGAGGCGCTCGGATGCGACGCTGCCGCCTCACGTCTTTTGACTGCATCAAGCGCAGATGCAGATACGGCGGCTGGTCGGTGAACTGGTTGCGCAGGTTGAGCGTGTCGATCACCAGCGGCCGGTGACTGGACAGCGCGGTGGGCGTCAAGTGCCGCGTGCGCGTCCCGTCGGGCTGGATGTACGAGTACGTGTGGCCGGAGGGCTCGAGCACCACCGTGTGCGTCTCGTGTGTGTTGCGCTGGTAGCATCCGATGGCGCTGCCGTCCGCCAGCACCACGCAGCGCCGACGCTTCGCCCCTGCCGCCATCAAAAAGTGCTGAACAACAGATTCCTACAATGGTACATAGCCGCTGAGAATAGGTAGGCGTAAACTAGGGCCC
>JAIKVE010000806.1:0-16023 GCA_024679115.1 Phytophthora pistaciae | reverse complement strand
CCTTGCCCCTCTTGGGCTGCACCTTGACCACCGTCACCTGGTGCTGCGGCTTCTTCTGCTGCGTCGGACGCGGCGCCGTCTCCTCGGCCAAGTGCGTGAAGCGGCTGGACAGCGGCATCGACGACACGCCGATCACGGAGCGGGGCGCCTTCTTGCTCTGCGTCTGCATCTGCTGCTGCTGCTGGTTGATCTTGCGCTGGCCGCGGATGGACGCGCGCGGAGCTCCGGGTCGTCGGTACATGTCTGTTTTCCGCTCTTGCTTGGGCTTCGGCTTCTAACTTTCGATACTGTGCGGGTCCAAAACTCTGTTGGAGCCTTTCGTACTTAACATGATTCCGCGTTTTTTGCCAAAACCGCCCGACGCCCGACCCCAATACAGCAGTATCGGCGATGGAGGAGGCGCTGGCGACCCAGGTGCAGCTCTACCTGGACGCCTACGTGTACGAGAACGCGCAGTTTCTAGCAGAGCGGCTTGTTGCGCATGTAAGTCTCGTTTGTCAGCGATTTTGGCGTAGAAGAATCCGCGCTACAGCTGGTTACAGGATCGTATCAATGCCCTTTTGACACATTTGTGCCGTTTTCGATAGCACCCGAGCGAGGAGAACACGCTGCTGCTGGCCACGTGCTATTATCGCAATGGGCAGGCGGCTCGAGCTTCGGCAGTGCTGAGCGGATGCGCCAGGCCTGAAAACCGCTACCTGCTGGCCTGCTGCTGCTTCGAGCAGGGAAAGCTGGTCGAGGCGGAGAACGCGCTGCTCGGGGGCGAGAACTGCCACATCGATGACGTCGACGCAATGGAGAACGTGCCGGCTGGAGCTGCTGGGTTGTATTTGTTAGGGCGCGTCTGCAGACGCGGGAACAGGAGGCAGCAGGCTGTTGCCTGCTTTGTCAAGAGGTGGGGATGATGCCGACGGTAGCGCGTGAGTTGATAACTTGCATTGACCAGTGCTGTTGTATGTATGGCTTGGCTAGCTTGGAGACGGACCCGTTCATGTGGTCGGCGTACGAGCAATTGTGTGAGCTGGGAGCCAACCTCGAAGCGTCGAGGTTTTTCGGCGCAGCGAACTACTTCAACAGCATCGGATCGACAGTCGAGACGAGTGATGAACTCGATTCCAAACCGGAAATGAGCGGGAGAAATGCAAGAGGTGAGCTGCGCTTTGGTGAGGAACAGGAGTGTTATCGCGACGACAACAATGCGGAGGATCGATCCACGGACGGGAAATTTGCGACCCCAGAACCCCCACCGCAGGTTGGACTCGCTATGCCCAAGAGCGTAGTAAACCTGGCATCCAGCGCGTCTCGGCCGTTGTCGTATAAAACGCCAAACGTGAGCGATAACAATGGCGCCAACGTCCACACAGCAACCGTTGTGAAAAAGCCACGGGTAGCAGAGGATATTGGAGCCCCCGCACGACAGAGGAAAACCCACCGGAGGCCTCTTGCTGACAGCGACGAAAAAAATCGAGCTCATGCAAGGTTATCATTCTCCGCTGCTGGGTTTGATGATTCACCGCTGGTACGGACGTTTGCTACTGACGATTATATCGTAGACTGAGTGACTGACTTCGAATCCTTTCCTCATTTTGCTTTCTTTTGTGCAGAATCCATCGAGATTATCGCTGGGCTCTCCGACGTCTCCGTTGCCTACCCGACTTTTCTATCAGGACAAGACACCGGTTGTTGGTTCCTCCCATAACAGAGTGCCATCACACCAGGCGCGTGGCCGGCACGAGCTTTTGCGTCTGCTTAGCTCGTTTGGCTCTATTTATCAGAAGTTAAGTGTGTACATGTGCCGAGAAGCTTTGGAAATGCTGGAGCGGCTTCCTCCTTCTCAGCACGCGTCCGGTTGGACACAGCAGCAGATAGGCCGTGCATATTTCGAGATGGCCGACTACGTCCGGGCACACGAAGTGTTTTGCGCCTTGCACAGAGCGGAGCCTCATCGGATGGAAGGTCTCGATCTGTACTCGACAACGCTGTGGCATCTCAAGAAGGAGGTGGAGCTGTCGTACTTGGCACAGCAAGCCACAGACTTCGACAAATTATCGTGCGAGGCCTGGTGCGTGGCGGGTAACTGCTTCAGCCTTCAGAAAGAGCACGATACCGCGTTGGCCTTCTTTCAGCGGGTGCGTTTCCTGAGCAGTATTGGTGGTGTGGCTAACTCATTGGCGGCACTAACGCGTTTTGTTTGCACGGTCGATCAGGCGATTCAATTGGACCCAACGTTTACATACGCCTACACCCTGTCAGGTCACGAGTACGTGGCGAACGAGGATTTCGAGAAGGCGGTGAATTGCTATCGTCACGCAATTCGCGCCGATTCGAGGCATTACAACGCCTGGTACGGCCTCGGCACGATCTACTATCGCCAAGAGAAGTTTGAGTTCGCTGAGTACCATTTCAGGCGCGCGCTGGAGATCAATCCTCGAAGCTCGCTGTTGCATTGCTTCCTCGGTATGGTTCTGCATGCTACTCACCGATACGACGAAGCGCTGGATACACTGGCCATCGCTGCCGAGCTCCAACCGCTGAACCCCCAAGCCCGGTTCCAGCGCGCCAACGTCTTGATCACCCAGCAGCGGTTCGAGGAGGCGCTGGAAGAGCTTCATGTCGTCAAGAACTTTGCGCCTCGCGAGTCTTCCGTGCACTTCATGATGGGCAAAGTAGCCAAGAAGCTGGGCCGCATCGAGGAGGCGATGAAGTATTTCACATTGGCGCTGCACTTCCACCCCAAGGACAACAACCAGATCAAGGTGGCCATAGACAAGATCAACGAGCCCGATCACGACGACGACGACCGCATGTAGCATCCTACCCATAGCCTTAAACAGCAACAGCAAGCCCTCAGATAGATAACATATCAACGAGCACGCTATCTAGCTCCGTCACTATGACCCTTACTGCATTGCGGCCACATAAACACGGTGGCCGATCATTGGCCATTTTGTCCCCATTTAGGTGACACGAGCGAAGATGGCGCCGCCGACCGCGAAAGCCGAGGCGCGGCTGCTGCTGCATCAGCTCACGCAGTTCCAAGACGCGAGCGACGCGCTGACCCGCCTCTTCGAGGGGTTCTCGGCGCAAGATTCCAGGCGCTGCGCCGTGTTGCTGCAGCTTCTGCACTGGCAGAGCACGCCGGCTTCCCGCAGTCTCGAGGACGTGCTGGACGACTTGAAATCCAGCGACGAGGACGACGACACCCGCTTGGCGGTGCGCGGGGACATGGAGCTCACAGTGCTGGGCAAACCCGCGCTGATGTTTGCCACCT
This sequence comes from Phytophthora pistaciae, assembly GCA_024679115.1. Classification (NCBI taxonomy): domain Eukaryota; phylum Oomycota; class Peronosporomycetes; order Peronosporales; family Peronosporaceae; genus Phytophthora; species Phytophthora pistaciae. Next base: position 12,752 of record JAIKVE010000806.1, on the reverse strand, counting down.
CCATCTATGACGAGGAGTTGGCGCTGCTGATCTGGGCGGGCTGTATCCAGTTCCACGCGCGCTACCCGGAGTTTGATCTGACGCGCCAAGTGCTGAACAATTCGGCAGACTCGTTGGGGTTTTCGGCTTTGCACTACGCCACGGAGGCACGGATGGACGATTTCTTGATAGCAGTGTGCAAGGAGCTGAAAGAGGAGAAGACGGCGCACCTTGTTGGTCGCGTGGTGACGCAAGACGTGACCTTGCCGGTGAACACTGCCCAGAACATGGGCAAGAACATCGCTAGCGGAGGCTGCTCGCTGCTTCATCTTGCAGCCAAGAAGGGTGAGCTGGACATCGTGAAGTTGCTCCTTGCACCGCCGATGCTGCTGGACCCCAAGACGCTGCGCGATTGGGATGGGAATTCACCTGCTCGTGTCGCCGCTATCCACGGCCACAACGAGGTCGCTGAGTTTTTGGAGGTACGAAAGGCTACACGAGTGCTGCTGTCATTGACTTGTGATTTCATGGGCATTGGTTATGCTGTTTATGATGGTTGAAACAGGGTATCACTGGTGAAGTGTCGCTAAGTGACTCAGAGGTCGATGAGCTGCGAGCCACGCGCGAGAAGATGGCCAGAGAGCGATACCTATCGCACATGGAGCCCCAAGAATCCATGCTAGAGCCGTCGGTGTTTTCAAGTATCTGGACACTGGAAGAGACGACTCTTGTTCGAGACGAGGTGAATCGCGTGGCTGCTGAACAGGGTTGGTGCAAAGAGCGACATGCCTCTTACCAAACCACCGACATGCCGTGCCACCACGTTGCCGGGCTAAACTCTTGGGTGCGTGCAACGTTGGCCGATAGACTGTTCCCCCAAATTGCGAAGCGCTACAAACTACCGAAGTCCAAGCGACTGCTCTTCCGAGACCTCTTTTTCGTCAAGTACGAGGCGCGGAAGGGCGAACGCTCTGAGCTCGCACTTCATCGTGATGGATCCGTGTTGTCATTTAATATGCTGCTTAACTCGGCCGATAATTTTACCGGAGGTGGCACCTACTTCGACGCCACGAAGCAAACCGTGCATATTACGCAGGGGGACGCTGCAGTACACAGCGGCAAGGTTCTTCATGCTGGTGCGCCCGTACTCACAGGCATACGTCAAATTCTTGTGGGTTTTCTTGACGTTGCAGATTGCGTGTACTAAACCCCGTACACGGTCACAGGCGGTGGAATTGAATGCCTTCGATTGGGGTGTCTCCTTCAAGTACGTACAGTCGCGGGCACCAATGCTTTTCGTCGTAAACTTCGTCGTCGAGTGACATTTGAATGGAGAGGGTGGCTTTGGCCTACAATCAGCACGTATTAGCCAGTCTAAACCTCGCTCAATAGAGCTACAATAAATAGAGACACATTTTCCTTACCCGCTCAAGCTCAAAGAAGAGCAAGCGATCCTCCCAGATCTTGTCGTACGTATTCCCCATCATCTAGATGCATATATTGTGGAATTAGAGGAGCTATAGACATAGGTGACGGTGAGATGCAAGACATACAGCAATTAAAAGATTCAGCAGCATGATCGTGCCGATGACCACGAAAGAAAGGAAGAGCAGTATAGCAAGCAGTCCACCCTCGTATATGCTGTCCCAATCCCACGACCCTAAACTGATGTTGAAGGTCGTAGTGAGGGCGGAAAAGTAGCTTTTGCATCCTTCAAGCTGGAAAGCAGGCACGAAAACGGTTTAGAACCCCATGTTTTCCCTGACAAGATGACACTGTGATAGTTACCTGAAGAATAAAGAAAGCAAAAGCGAATCCTCCCAAGAACACACAGAATACCATGACGAACACCAGAATGTCGGAGAACATCTACAATTCACAATGACGACCGATATTATGTTAAAAGCTTTTGAAGACTCAGACCAAACATCCACTTCGTTTCCGAACCTTTGCGATCATGCGAACAAACGGCCCAAGAGCTCTCGTGCCTCGCGCAAACTGAATCCACTTTACAAAGATTTGTGGCCCGACAATCGCCATCAACGTGATACGGAAATTGTATCGTCGACGAATGTTGAAGCTGTACAGCGACTCCTGATAGACGACAAGTCTAAAGTCCTCCTGATCGAAGTCTTATATAACACGAAGCACATCGTTATAAGGTAGCTTTGGTGAATAAAGAGTCGAATGCATACCTGGCAAGATCAGTTCGAGAACTTCAGCAACCAGCAACAACCATACACAAGAAATCTGGACTAGATCGAACCAATTCCAGCCATCGCGAAGGTACACTCGAAGGCTCCCACACTCGCGGTATGCCTGATACTGTAAAGATTCGATGAATGAATAACTCCGCCAACGTACTCCGGGACATAGCTGTAAACCTACCTCTTGAATTGTGTAGTTCGCGTTGATCACCGAGTACACGAGTCGCGCTGCGTCACGAATGTATTCCATGTACCCTACATCCTCGGTGAATATGTTGTTGCGGTAGCCGCCTAGGGGCATGCCTACAAATGTATCGCCAACGCGCAAGTATCTAAAGACAGTTGTGAGTTCTCCATGCCTCCTTTTGCAGCTTCCGATCAAGAATACGTACGTGGCAACAAATACTGCGACAAAGTACACAGCATAGACTTTAAATTCCGAGCGAAACGTTTGTCGAGTGATTGAGTTCCATCTTGTAGAAAAAAAACAAGGTACATCAGTATTTAGTTGGACAAGTGACGATTTTGCCGAGTGTTAATACGTACTTGTGATCCAATAGTTGTCGGAACCACGGATGGAAAATGAGATCCTTGCATTCTGTCTGTTGCACAACGTTAGATTGATAAACCAGGAGATACAGGTTTAATCCATTACACGCGTACCTGCACGATCATCCAAAGTGTGGGGCTATGCCGCCCGCGGAACTCTGCGTGGTCATACACGTACTCGTACAGAATTCCCTTGGGCTCACAAACAATCTTCTCCATGTGTCCAGCCTCATTTTCAGTCACTGTGAACACGTGCTGCACACTCAACACGCTTCTAACGCGACGCAGGAACTTCCACACTTTCTTCAAAATCTTTCGCAAACGGTCTAGCGCTTGCATGACTGGCCCTCGTCTTCGCTTGCGTCTAGGTGAACGACCACCTTTTACTTGACCTTTCATTTGCACGATCAGTGCATCTCTTTTCTCTTCAAATGTCTTGAGCTGGTTGCTGACTGTCCAGCGCTGGTTGCGCTCGCGAACGCGCTTGAGCATGCTGCAGCGGAATAGTGGGTTTCGGAACGAATCCATGGCCAAGACGGCCGCTTCGGGGACATTCTGGATCAAGAGATGAAACAGTTTGCTTCCCTCGTGTAGTTCTCGGGCTTTGTTCATTTCCGAAGGAGCAACATGTTCCGAGGCGACAAGTATTCCCAACGTCTTTGGCGGTAGAATCGAATAACCGGGCGCCGATCGAAAGAACACGATATCTCGACGATCCCGAGTGCACAAGAACGGAGAAGCGAGCAAACTGTCAATAGTCGAGCATGTGCTATCATTTGCGGCACCGACGGCATCGTGTCGGACATTGGACCTTCCTGGGCCGGTTTCAGGTGACACGGCTGCAGCACCCCCAGCCAGAGTTTTATATTGCGGTAGGTGGCTGTTTCCAGCGGGTGGGCGTTTGTTTTGCACCATGGCTCCAGATCGAAAGTTCAACGATGGCAATAGTTTGGCTTTCGCTTTGCCATCAGGGGATTCCACAAATGTCCCTCGCAGGACGGTACCATTGAGTGTCGCGAGCGACACATAGCGAGAAATACGTACATCGGCGTGATTCTCCACAAAGTGAATACAAACTCCGTGACGCTGGCTTGCGATGGCAAAGTGTAGTCTATACACAGTAATTAGTCCAGCAGAACGCATGAGTACATTATCACATCTCACAAGAACATCAGAACCACGTACGGGGTTTCTCCGGATTTGTTCTGAGCGTTGATATTGGCACCGTTTGCCAACATAATCTTGCATAGCGTGAGATGACCGCCCTCCGCCGCATAATGCAGAGGGGTATTACCGGCTGCGTCTTTCGAGAGGACCAGCGGGTGTCCACAAATCTGAAGCAGGTCCTGCAGCGTGATCGCATCTTCGTGCAGCTTATCAAGCGAATCGGAAAACCGAGCAAAAGATACGCCAATATCCGCCACAAGCGCTCTCATCTCAGCGTCCGATTCGCTCACCAAGCGCTTCGCTCTGCGCATTTCTAGAACCAGCTCCAGCAGATGACTGAGCTGCATAAAGCTGTACTTTTGGTACGGGGAATTCATCGGATGTTCATTCCAATGCATGATCAGTTCCTTGACCAGATCTGTGTATCCCCGTTGAGCCGCCACGTGCATGACGGTGTATCTATTCGAATCACATAACAATAAACAAATTGTCAACAAAACATCGAAGCAGAAGCTGCAAATTGGCAACATACTGTGCTAGTCCGTGTGGCTGCAGCAGATCCAGTCCATCGTTGGCTTCGTTTCGCAAGATCCGAAGAATCTTTGGGAGATTGGGCCCCGCAAGTCGGAGAACGCCGCTTTCTGTTGTTATCGGCCCAGGAACGAGTGGTCTGCATCGGCAGCACTCGTCGAACAGCAGTTTGCTCTGCAGAGCCAGGTGCTGTTTATCTCGTTTTTCCAGTAGGAGGTGCATCCTGTAGTACCTCCGCATTGCCCGGTTGATCTTGGCCGCCGCCCAGCCCTCCGGTCGCTCGTCCTGGCCGAGTCGAAACTGACCAGCAAGGAATTTCCTCAGGTAGTTCCCGCCTTGCATCATTTTTGTCGGACTCTCCTTGATCTCCTTCTTCCTTGACTGTGGGCCATTGTGGGTACTGGGGTGGGGGCGAGCGTGCTGCGCCCGGATGGGCTCCTGTCTAAGATGCAGACGCGGAGGTCGTTTACGCACGTCCTCGAGGATCACCTGCTTGTGCTGCTTCTTCTTGTAGGCGCGGCTCTCCTACTCAGCACAAAAGGGCACAACCAGTCAGGGCTCAAAGAGTTGCGATATGTCCTCATAGTACATCAGAGAGAGCACCTTGATGTGCGTTCTGTACTCCTCCATAACCTTGTCCCGCGGAGTTGGAGCGCCCGGGGGCAGCGCATGCACAGCATAGCGCCTCGCACTGTCCTCCATCGTAAGTATCGGGATTTGGCGTCCCCTCGTGTTGAAGTAGTAGTGGATACATATGCTCTATAACTGTATCGATATGGGTACATCTGCCCTATAACTGTATTAATATTATTCACACTGCTAGATTGCCCGACTGGAATGGAGGAGGCAGCAGGGTTGTGAAAATCCCCATATTTTTGCAAGGAAGGGTGGGTTTTTCGATTCTGTCGGGTGGGTCGGGGTTTTGGATAAATACAACCTAACACTTCAACTGCAGTCATGCAATGTATTAGGTTAATATTAGTCAACATTTGTTGAGATAGGTTATGGTGCCTCATTTTAAGACAATAATTACGACCCTCTTCAAGGCAAATAAATGTCTAAACATTCGATTTGAGTCCTATAACAATTGCGGAACATCATTTTACCTTCGGTTTTCCTCAAATATTAGCGTTTTTACATGCATTTGGCATTAAATTGAGTATAAAAACTAATAAATAGCGCTTAGTCAATGGGCGGATGGGTTTTATAAATATCCCTTAAAAGCCCGACCCCGGGGACGACTTGGGGTGGGTGGGTGGAATAAATGGTTTATTCCCAATTCGAAAAACCCCATCTCGCAACCCTGAGGCCGAGGCACCTGAGCGTGCGTCTGTGGACGCCATGGACGGCGCCTTCTTCTCGTTCCCGTACGAGCCGTACTCTATCCAGCTGGACCTTATGCGTCAGATATGGGAGACGCTAGAACAAGGCCACTGCGGCATCTTTGAGAGCCCCACGGGCACGGGCAAGTCCATCAGCCTCATCTGCGGGGCTCTAACGTGGCTCTCCAAGCACACGGACGAGTACGGACTTCTGCAGGCCTCGCAGATTGTTGCAAACAGCGATGCAAAGACGACCGAAGACCAAGAGCAGTCCAAGAAGAAGAAGAGCGCAGATCCAAGCTGGTTGAGCGACTTCGAGCAGAAGACGGCGGATCGGGAGGTCAAGTTCCGCCAGCAGATGGCGAAGGAGGCTCTGGCCGGCATCGAGAAGCTCCGATTGGAGCCTGAAGCAACCACCAAGAAGCGCAAGGTGGCGATAGCATACAACTACACAGATCGCAAGCGAGGGCGCCAGAGCAGCAGTAGAGAGAGCAAACAGGACGGAGACGACGAAGACGAGCACTTGGTGGATGCGTATGACAGCGATCGAGTGCGTCGCGGCAGCACCGACAGTGACGAGGAGAGCGCAGCGATTAGAGGACGATTCGGAGAAGAGAAGCCGGACTTTGGCGTCGTGAAGATCATTTACTGCAGTCGGACGCACTCGCAGATTTCCCAATTCGTCCGCGAAATTCGGAAGACTGCGTTTGCCGAACGGATCCGTGTGGTGTCTCTAGGTTCTCGTAAGAACTTGTGTACGAACCCGAATGTTACAAAGTTGAGCTCCGACCTGAGAATGACCGACAAGTGCTTGGACATGATGCGAAGCGGCAAGACCAAGAATGGCAAGAAAGTGGGCAAGTGCCCATTTTACGAGAAAGAGCTGCTGGGCCACTACAAAGACTACGCTCTCGTATGAAGTGTTTTCATTTGATCTGTTTCTTTGTGCTTGGGTTTCTAACGATTGCACCATGTATTTGTAGGCTCATGTGCAAGATATCGAGGACCTACACATGCTGGGCGAAGACATGTCGATTTGCTCTTACTACGGCACTCGTGAGAGCATCCCACTTGCTCAAATTGTGACGGTTCCATACTCCCTGCTGCTGAGCAAGGATGCTCGAGAAACGCTCGGCCTCGGACTGGAAAACAACATCGTCATCTTTGATGAGGCGCACAACATTATTGACGCGATCAACAACACCTACAAGGTTGAGATCACCAGTAAGCAGCTGGTTGTCGCGCGGAGGAGTTTGTGGTCATACTTCACGAGATACGAGAAGCGGTTCAAAGGCAAGAACGCGTTCTACATCAAACAGCTTTTGTCGATTTTGGAGTGTTTGACGAAGTTTCTTCGCCAGTTGAGCAAGTCCGCAGGAAAAGCTGCTTCGGTTGGTGACAACGATGATGGTGCCACGGGGGCGCAGATGATGACCATCAACGACTTTTTGTTCAATGCTCGGATTGATCACTTCAACATGTTCAAGATTTTGGAGTACCTTGGTGAGAGTGGATTGGCGAAGAAACTGATGGGCTTTGTCGAGTCTACGGCTACGAGCGGTTCTTCTGCTGCCCCGCTACCACAAAAATCCACTGATGACTCTGACGAAGGTTTCGAAAGCCGCCACATATCACCCTTGCGAACGGTTGAGGCGTTGCTGAAGGCCTTGACCGCCGCTAGGGGTGATGGTCGAATCCTCGCTCAACCACATAACGTACGTCACACTTATCTAGTTGAATGTAGAAATTCTCGATTGTAAACTGTTGTTGTTGGTTGTGTGCACAGGCAAGCAAGGGTGTTGAAGGCCTGGTCAGATTTATCTTGCTGAATCCTGTGATTCACTTCCAAGAAATCGTGAAAAAATCACGGAGCGTCATTCTTGCAGGCGGAACAATGCAACCGGTGAGGAACTCACAGACTGTTTAGGTACTGCTTTATTAATTTTTGCTAAAAACGTGTTGGCTGTGCTGTTAGGTATCCCAAGTGATCGACCAGCTTTTCTCTTCTGTCCCGAGAGAAAGTGTAGACTTGTTCTCGTGTGGACACGTGATACCTCCCGAAAACTTGCTGGGTTTCAGTCTCGCCTCGGGTCCGTCTCAACAGCATCTCGAATTCACGTATTCCAGGCGAGGCGATATGGAAGCGCTCGACGAACTCGGGCGCATCCTTTTCAACCTTTCGCGCATCGTACCAGGTGGTGTTGTGGTGTTTTTCCCTTCGTATCGCTTTGAAGACAATGCGGTCCGACGATGGCAAACTACGAAACAGTACGACCAAATCCAAGCGAAGAAGACCATATTCAGAGAGCCGAAGAAATCCGATGAGCTCGCCCAGGTCCTAATGCATTATTCTGCAGCATGTTCGCAAGACAACCGCGATGGCAGTGGCGCTATGTACGTGCAATGGCAATGGAGTTATTTTTTTTGCAAGTTTCTTGACGCTTGGTGCCTTGTGTCAATTGCAGGTTGCTCAGTGTGGTTGGCGGTAAGATGTCGGAAGGAATTAACTTCAGCGACGAGTTGGCTCGGAGTGTTGTGATGGTGGGCATGCCATATCCAAATGCCCGAGACGCAGAGCTGGTCGAAAAAATGGCATTTCTAGACAAGAGAAGCCCCGGATCTGGCCGGCAGTTTTACGAGAGTCTTTGTATGAAAGCTGTCAACCAGTCGATCGGTACGTTTGGCGTTGGGGGTCTTTTGATTGTTCAACTACCACTACTAATGCGTTTTCACGTAACAGGAAGGTCGATTCGCCATCAAAAGGACTACTCCACTATTCTGTTAGTTGACCATCGATACTCAAGCTCAGCTGTTCGCGGCCGCCTCCCTGAGTGGATCCAGAAGCGTGTCCAGCCTCCAACGTCATTCGGACAGGTATACTCGCAACTAGTGCAGTTCTATCGAGCAAAAGATAGCCAGGGTAGCGCTCAACAGTAGACAAACGTAATAGATCACGAGGTTCACCCTTGTATCTTGCAAAATTACTTTGCTAGCTGCTTCTTGTATTCAGCGTGAACAACCTGCTTTGCGATTCCGAGCACCCTGCCAGCTAGGGCTTCGTCGTCGTAAGACCATTCCATGTGGACTTCCCACTCACCGGACACTGACACTCCTACCGAACGAAGCTTCAGCCAGCGATCAATCTTCTCGATGGTAAGATGGCGGATCCACTTGGTCAGACTGACCTCCAAGGCTTTCAGAAGTTGGTCCACGTCGGCTTGAGGCTGTTGCTCACTCTCTTCTTCTTCGTCAGCTGATTCGACTGCTGCTGACAGAAGAAAAGACAATGCAGAGGCAGGGCGCGAGCTTTTCTTCTTCACGCGAGGCGACGGCTCAAATGGCTTCTTCCACGAGTAGGAGAAGAACAGCGAGTGTTTCTTCTTCTTCAAACGCCGTGCGCCATTGCCGCTTGACACCAACATCAGCTTGCGTTTGGGCTCTGCAATCAGCATACCCTGCACATCAGAGGGGTTGTTGAACATGGCCTTGTGGATACGAAGCGGAATATCCCGAGCTGGTTCGATGGGTGTTCGTCCAGAGGGATTAATCCCCTTTACCAACACGTCCAAGCCGACAGTCGGGTCTATCTTCAACTGGTTCTGCAAGTGCGTTTTGACAAATGCTAGGTCGTCTGGAACCATGTAGTCGAGAATGACCTGGCGTGGCGCCACACGTGACACGAGCTGAACGATACTTTTGGTGTCCACTTCATCCCCACAAGGCTGGTAGTGAACCCCGCACTCCACGTTCACACCCAAGCGCTTACTGACACGTTTACGCTCGGGATCCGCATACAGCAAATAATTAACTGTGCCCGGTGTGCAATACTCGGAAAGCACGATGAGGTTCTTGGGATCGCTCGCCACTGCCTTGATCGCGCGCAACGAATCACCTTGGGAAATATTCGCTGGCCCTGTGAACAGCACGAAAGGACCTGGTTGTTGCAGTCGCTTCCAATCAAACACCTGCAAGTCGGTCGGGCTAGGTGGCCTTTCACGGAGCAGGCTCTGAACTGCAGGCGTGCACGTGCGCGAAAGCACAGGTAGGAAGCGACTGGGGTACTCCATAGCCGCATCCGACAAAAAGATCGGGCACCCCGCAGACTTTCCCGTCACATCCTTATTTTGTTGCCAATGCTCCAACAGGATCGTGATGAGCTCATGGAAGTAGCCCAACCGGTAGACAGGGATCACCACTTTGCCGCTCGAGCTGATACATTCCAGGATAACCTTCACGAGCTCCCTCTCCATAGCGCTCTGCGTCTCCGACACCGTGACTGCAAAAGAGCTGCGTGTAATAAGCACGTTAGGGTCCAGCCTTGGAATCTGCGCAGGTAGCAGCACTCGGCCACCTGTGAGGTTGAAGTCGTTTGCAAACAGCACTGTGGACACTCCAATCTCCAGATAGAAGGCACAGCCTCCCGCTACATGACCCGAATGATACGCCGTGATTTTGAGGTTCTCGTTCACAGTCACGCAGGCCTTCAATGCAACCGCCTTGACTTTCCTGAACGCCGGGGGGATGTCCTGAACGTCATACGGGGCTGGCAGTCCGCTACCTCCGTCTTTCACCTTCCCGTGACACCCAGTCCTACATCACAAGAAAACCCCGGTCAGTCCATGCTTATTCATCATTTATCTTCGGTTACCTTACCAGTACTCAGCCAGTAGATGGGGCGCGATGGCTCGAGTGCCATGTGTCATAATGATCGCTGGAGGCTGTTTCTGGCTCGGGTCTTGCGCCGCCGCAGTCGTCGGAGCCGTCCACGAGACGCCACACTTCTCAGCAATGTACGGCAACATGTAGCAGGCGCCAGGGCGGTAGTCCGGCACCAGGATGGCATCTACTGTGCCTCCATCGCGTCTCAGTAGGTCTTTCAGTTCGCGGCGGTACTGCGTCGCTGCAGCCTCAAACTCCTCCGCGTTTGCATCGTCCGGTGAGTAGAAGGACGTGTCTTTGATCTCCCCGCAGCTCAGCAGTACGGTTGTGCCCGTGGCCTCGTCGCGCAGGCAGAAGGCGGCGCCATTCCCGAGCCGCTCTACGGAAAAGCTCATGCTCCTGGACTGTATTGAGGGGGGAGTGTACATAGTGAATTATGTGGTACACATAATATGCACTTAAGTGAATCTCAATGTGTCCTTGTGGACAACATACACATGTCCACAAACGACTTCAACATCGACAGACTGGGCAACTACTGTAAGTGTCTATTAGAGCTGCTGCAAACTAGAAAGCGCCGGATTGAACGAGCCCAGCGAAGAAGGCCGGCAGCTCTTCCGGCGCCAGGAACGTCTTCTCCATAGTAGCTCGCTTCTGAACCTCGACGACGCCCTCCTTCGTAAAGCGTCTGCCGACGACGACACGGTACGGGTATCCGATGAGCTCAGATTCGGCCAGCTTCGAGCCCGGGCTTTCACGCCAGCGGTCGTCCAGCAGCACGTCGTCTCGCACCAAACCCGCCACTTCACCAGACGCAAGTTGGCCGGCAATTTGCCACGCAGCCTGGGACACGGGGTCCTCCTGCTTCTTGCCACCGATGGACATGACGAGGACCTTGTACGGAGCGATCTCCGTGGGCCACGCGATACCGTGGTCGTCGTGCGAGGCCTCGACAGCAGCAGCGACCAACCGGCTAACGCCAAGACCGAAACACCCCATCTCTAACGGGTGCTTGTTGTTCTTCGCGTCCGTGTACGTGGCACCAAACGGCTTGGAGTACTTCTGTCCGAGGTAGAAGACATGACCCACCTCAATACCCCGCTTGTCCTCGAGCACTGCCCCATCGCCGTTGCAACGCGAGCAATGATCCCCAGCTTGTGCCAATCGAAAGTGTCCCCAAGCAAGGTGAGCGTGCTCCAGCTGCTTGGACAGGCTTTCCGCAGCGGCGCAAAGTGCTGCCACAACTGGAGTGCCATGCTTCAGCGAATCGTCCAGGAGCAAGTGCAGCTCTGCATTCTGGTCACGATCAGCAAGCATCTCGGCGATCTTGGTATTGTTCGTAATCACGTCACCCTCGTCGCCACCGATGAACGGCTTGGCGGCTAGTTCATTCACTTCGCGGTCGTGGCGAGCGAAGCACAGTGCCATTCGGGGTGGCGACTTGCCCTCGTCGTTATCATTCTCAGCAGCTTCGAAGTCCAAACTCTCCTCATGCTCATGGACCAACTTAAGCGAGAATCCTTGCGGCCCCGCAGCCTCCTGAAGCGCCATCACAGTCTTCCACACCTGCTTATCTCCAGTACGAGCTTGTTCCTCGACCTGCGCAATAATAGCACCCAGCTCTGCGGAAACCTCGTCAGGTTGCTCCGTCAAGTCTTCAGACGGCAACACTCCCTCGGCCTTCTCCACATTGGCCGCATAGTCACACTTTGCCGATGAGCACGACAGAATCGCGTCCTCACCCACGTCCGCCAGCACGTGGAACTCGTGCGACAAGTTGCCGCCAATGTTTCCAGAATCGGCCTCCACGCGCTTCACCGGCAGCTTGAGTCTCGACACCAAGATGGCATTGTACGCAGCGGAGACGTCCTGATACGTCTGCAATGCCCCGTCATACGAAGCATCGAATGAGTACATGTCCTTCATCACGAACTCTCTCGCTCGCAACAGGCCGAACCGCGGGCGGATTTCGTCGCGGAACTTGCGGCCGATCTGGTACAACCGCAGCGAGTTGTCCGCTGCCCCCGCAGTGTTGTAATGGGCAGCCACAAGGCTGGTGATGCTCTCCTCGTGGGTCGGTCCCAGCACCAGCAGGTCTTCGCGCCGGTCCTCGAGCGTCATGAGCTCGGGTCCGCGACTCTGCCAGCGGCCCGACTGCTTCCACAGCTCGTTGGGCGTCAGCACCGTCAGATCCACGCGGTTGCCGCCGATTTTGCACATCTCGTCGTCGATCAAAGCTTCAAGCTTGGCCACCACGCGGCGTCCGAGCGGCAGCAGCGCGAAGAGACCGTGGCCGCCCTTGCGCACGAATCCGGCGCGGACCAGCAGCTGGTGACTG